>JAODXP020008363.1:0-114878 GCA_027497455.2 Sardinella longiceps | reverse complement strand
GAGCTTAATATCTATGGTCTGTCCCGCTTCTCCGACAGAGTTCTGTAGCCCCTCCCGTCTAATCAGTCAAATCTTATCAATGAGATTGCTTCAAAGGTCAAGTCAAACGAGCCTTTTTTTTTCTTTCAATATTTAACCACGCCTACCGATAGCCTATGCATGTGACATACGACAAACGCCTCCCACCAGTGAATTTGATAAATGAAGGACCCAGCCTACACAGCAACAACTCTCAGGTTTAAGCAACAACTCTCAAGTTTAAACGACTGCAAAAGGGGATATATCGGGCGTGAAAATATGCTTTATCGGGTTTACGTGATTGGTATTTCCCCGTTGCCCATGGCTATTGATATTGCTACTACTTTGATGGAGTTCAACAAAATGACTATAAAGGAATTTAGAAAGAAACTACCATACTGCAACTGTAAGTACATTTAGTTCACTTCATGAAAACATGCATTAGTTCAATTTGTTTGGGGATTTGTAAAACTATAGGCTAACCCTTAGCTATTCTCGGAGGAAAATAGTGCTTAGTTTACACTTCCCCGGGTCTTCGAGAAACCGGTTATCTTCCCCTCCCCCGAGTAAGAAAACAATCGCAATAAGCTCGTTCGTGTTCAGAGTCGGTACAGCTAGAGGCTGTAGCCAGAACCAGCGAGATCTACGGAAATACGTCGGTGGGAGTGGAAAAGCATGGGGGACAAGGTGGACAACACAGCTGCAGCTGGCTGAAGCCATACAACACGTGAACATGGACGTGATGTCGGGAGATATCGCGGAAGTTTGTTTGCACTGAAAACAGCTTGAATCCCCTCATTTCACCATTAAAATGAACGTGATAACTGGCGAAATAATGTTGCTCAATAAATTATTGTTGCAATGCAAGAGGAACAGAGTTGTGTTTGAAGGTGTTTTGTTAAAAATAGTAATGTGGTATGAAATGCTTATTTGAGATGGCAAACCAAGCCATGCTGGAGAGCAATAAGGCTATTTCATTGGGCAAAACTTGCATACTGCTTAGCTGAAGCTCATTCAAATAAGCCCATTTTCAGTGAGTACAACGTGGTTGGTGTCATATTTGTCATGAGGAGTTTCAAACCAATCGGAATAATGAGTTACGTCATGGGGGTGGGATGCATCCTCTTGCAGCCGAGAAAAAGGAGATGCGGGTTTCGGCTGCAGCCGCCTTGTTACCGCGAGTTTTGAGTGACGTGCTGTGGGCGTATTTTGGTGACGCATTCACAAGCTTGGTGAAGTCAGCCGGAAGTCGGACACCGCGTCTAACCACAATGCATCGCTTGGCTGCAGCCGGCTGAAGGCGGCTTTACATCTCAAACACGCCTATTTACACAAACATCAAAAACGGCTAAGAAAGGCGGTGACAATTAACCACCACGTCACAGTTTTATCAAAGATCTTTCAAGGGAGCAACATCGTGGCAGATGGCCACAAACGTGAAGTGTTTCGGTCTGCATTAGCAGCTGTGTCACATTAACGTTACGTCACATCATTAACATTTTCCCTTAAGAAATTATAGAATGATATTAATGTATGTGTGCCATAATATTGTCTGTAATCATTAATGAAACCAACACATGACAATTCAATCGCTCCTCTGCAAAACAATGTTGTATGAACCAAGTGTGCTTTTTAGCTTTAGACAGAGAGGGTTTGTTTGGCAGTTACCATGACGACATAGCTATATGCTAACTATAAGCTAGTTGTTTTGGACTTTGCTCAAACCTCTATTGCTGTAAACTATGTTCACGTTTGCTCTGTCCACTTAAAATGAACTCAGTAATGTTACCCGCAGGCTGTCAATAAATTACATCTCAAATATAAATGTGAAACATTACGTTAGCTAGATCGCTAGCGTTAGCTCGCTAACAACTTTTAGTAGGCTATTTACTGCCTGGCAGCTTCATCTGATAGAAATACCAACAGTAACAGTTTACAACATTAGTCTTGAAATCATGTTAAACACTTACAGAATATGAGAGATACATGCCAAAAAAAAACCTGATAACTCCAAAAAGACGATTTATTGGTAAAAGTCCTGACATCATTCAAAACCAGGTGGTGCCCCTTGTGAAAATAGAACTACTGTGCGCGAACGTAGGTGCTTCTCGTTTGCTCCAACTGTCTTTGGTGCTAGAGCTCCGGTTATGGGTAGTTACACAAATCTCTGAAGACGGGGTTCTCCGACATCTCCACCTTGCCCGGAGTTCGTGAGATTCTCTGTCTTCACCTTCGGATAAGTGTAACAGAGAGGTGCAACCGCAGAGAAACATGTGCGTCTTTATGGTTATCTGTGTTTGTGTAAACGGGGTCTAAGACAAGCAGAAAGTAAAACAGAAATCCCCCTTAATCCTAAGAATATCTAGACAGGTGGTGGAGCTGGGGAGGAGGAGAGTAGCCTAAATAAACACTGACACTGAGTGTCAGTCTGGCCGCAGACCACAGAGAATTTAAACTAGTGCCATAGACCGTGCCATATATGCCGCTTTTCCATTCAGCCCAGTGCCTACTTAGCCTGGCCTGGTATCTACACTACCCCGCTCTTGGCTTGCATTTCCACTGAAAACATAAGCCCGTCTTGGCCCGAATGACGTTGGTGGGTTGGGCGGAGTTATGTCGGCGGAGACATGTTAGCGGAGAATTAGCACTGGTGAAATTGCACCGACAGCTTTACCTCACTCACGTCAGATGATGCGCTACGTAACTTTTGTAAGGCACTTCCGCGCATCGATCTGATGTTGAAGCCCTTCAGAGCGATTTCAAGCCCATTATTTTCTAACCGAACCAATCAGGGCTGCTGTAGAGTGTGTGACGTAGTGAAGAAGCAACCGTTTTGAATCCAACCAATCTAACAAACGTAACCAGCGTCATTGGTTGGTTTCGATGTGATTGGCTGAAGTGTACGTCAATTACATTGATGGACAAGCCGTTTGTCCAGTTAGATTCAAGGATTTCTGGCTCCTGAAATAACTCGTCTATTGGTGACCATCAGATGTTCGCGCGTTAGCGCTACATCTGACGTGAGTGAGGTAGCTGACAGCTAACCCATTGGGCCAGAATTTTAAACTGTTTTGAACATCTTAATATGCTCCAAATATCACCCCCAAAGCTGTGCAACATCATTGAACACCTTACAACGCAGTGTATGACTTCAAATGACTAAAATAGTGGTTAAAGCAGTTTGCTTGTCAAAGAAGCAACATACCTGTTTACCAGAGGCGGGGAACCTCAGCTTCCCCTAAAATTTCTCCAAAAAGATTGCACATAAACTATTAAGAAAACATGCTAAACGTGTGTCAGTCACTTGTATTGTCTATTAATATCAACACCGTTTCAAACTGTTTCGATTTCGTTGTTCAGAAATGTCATTTCGGGTCTCTAAACTCACGTAAGTTTCGTCATAGGAATCCCATTGACGAGCTGTTGTCCAGCTCCATAGAGGGCCATTGACAACGCTACCCCGCGTTTATTGGCTAATTCGGCAAAAATACGCAAAATACGTCATTTCCAGGGAAGCTCTGTTTCACTGGGGGTCAATGGGAGAGGGCGGGCTCGGACAACTAGCTTCCATTTCATGATTTGACAAGATCCTTCAACCTCTTTGATTGGCATTCTGTCTCTCTCACACTGTTCCTGTTTGGAAGGCTACCGGCTAATAGACAAGCAAGCAATGTTGAGACTGTACCAACAACAAATTTACTCTCTCTGTCTGTGTTATCGTTATTAATAATACTTTGCCCATGCCCATGATTTTATTCTCTATTATTTAGTTCATTGATTGATGTACACACAAACTCACAAGTGACTTTTGCCAAATTTTCAGGCAAGAGATCTGTAAACAAATGTTGCTACCAAAACAGTCATGGCACTTTAGAGATGTGTGTTTTGAGGTCAGACATTATTTTAACCTCTTGAAAAAAAGAACCCTATAATATGGCTCCAATAATAAAGCATGTTTAAAGGAATTATTAGGGAATTATTTCTGGAAATTCATTGCAAATTGACTTGGGAGGGTTTTGCATCTGAATAAATAGTTTATATATAGTGTAGCCTATGTTGTCATTCAAATGCAATTAAATTACTACAATTAAATTATGCATATTTCAATAGAAAAAATAAACCTGACAAATGTGACAGCCCATGACATTAAAAACAGAATTAAATAGTTTAAATGAAAAAAAAAAATGAAAAAATACCGATCGCGCAATCTGAGCTTCCCTATCTGAAAAACCAGCAGCCGCCACTGCTGTTTACACTCTGGCTCCAGCTAATCCAAGTCAATTCTGCTATAACTACTCCTTCAGTGGCAGAGACGAAAACTTGTGTTTTGAAGACTTGAAAAATATTCCAAAATCTTCCTTTTATGTGTTCAAACATTACTGACCATGTTACAATAGCCTGTCATGAGCATTACAATAGCTGTAATGACGTCTCTTCAGATGTGTTCTTACGTTGCCAGATCTTGCTATATGCATATAGCGAAATTATAGATTTATTCAAAAGTGAAATTAATTTATATTTGTTAATAGAAGTGCATTTTCTATGAAAACAGGGACAGTGAATGCAGTGAAAATGCTTTTCTATTAGGCCTAGTTTCACTTTTGAATAAACCTGTAATTATTGCATGGTGCTTGCACAATAAATCCGATGCTCAGATATGGCAACCCAGCAACTTATCGTGAACAGATAGACAAGATATCCCGATAGCTTTGTTGTACATGCTCGTTATGGGTATTGTAAGGCTCATGTGTCATGACAGGCTATTGTAACATCATGGTTAATGTTTGAACACAAAAAGGAAGATTCTGGAATATAATTCATGTCTGCCAAACAAGTTCTTGTCTCTGCAAGGGAGTAAAGTAGCACAAACAGGTAATGTTATGTGGCTGCTTTAACAAGCCCTGTTTCAATGGGAGCGCTCTATGTTCCCACAGCTCTATGTTCCCACAACTCTATGTTCCCACAGCCCTATGTTCCCACAGCCCTATATTCTCACATTTCTAAGAGTTTTTTTCTTTCTTTCTTCAAAGTCAGGTACTATAGTCCCACATTTCTACCGCTGCCTGGTAAACCCCCTATGTAAGTTCAAGCAAGAATCGATCTTTGGATCTTTGTTATTATTTGCCCTCAATGGTGCCTTCCAGGTAGTGGGGTTTATGGTAAGGGTTAAGGTTCTTTTATGCTGTACTGCACAATGAAAACGATCTTCATTCACTCTCGTTTTCAGAACGTTTTGCATCCACATTCCACAACAATTTTATATTCATCCACCTCAGCGATCATTTTTGAAATCGACCTCATTAATAATTTTTGGGAATCATTTTCAGTTCCAGAATCCTTCATTCTAATGTGAAAGGAAGGGCTAACTGGATAAATATTACTGGTGTTGGTGTGAACATGCCCTTATCGAAACATACTGCTGTGGGAAAATAAGGTTTAATTAAAAAAAAAAAAAAAATCTTTGTAATGTGAGAACATGGGGCTGTGGGAACATAGGGCCCAATTTCCCAAATTTCCTAAGAAATGTGGGAACATAGAGCTGACCCCGTTTCAACCACTTTAGTAGTCACCTGAAGTCATACACACTACCATTCTATGTTGTAAGATGTTTGCATAGCTTTTGGGGTGAAATTTGAAGCATGTTACGATGCTAAAAACACAGTTTAAAATTCTACCCCGATGCTCGCTAAGCAGAGTGGCGTGGCCGCGTGTATGACCAATCAGCAGCCAGCAGCCACGAGAAGGTCCCTACTCAGCCCAGTTCGTACCTGCTCAAAGCAGGGACCGAAAATGGGACCGGGTCTGGGCTACAATGGCCGGTGGAAACGGTCAGTAAAGCGGGTAGAGTAGAGTAGAGTAGGGCTAAGTAGGCACTAAAACCGTCAGTGGAAAAGGGCTTTAATATGTGAACTCTTTTGTGAAATCAAGTCAAGGCTATGTTCATCCAGGATAACCCAGTAAGCCTACCTAAATCCCCCATCTTGGTTTTATGAAATACCCCCCAGGTCGATTAGGCCTTTTGCTTAGGCAAGAGTCGTTTAAGCCAAGTTCACATTACACGATTTTAGCTACGACACGACAAAGCAAGACACGCCTGTGAGCTCTCCAGTGTTCACATTATGCGACTCACATTTTTGGTATCAGGAGTCTAAAAGTCAGGCGTGAGGCTGATCTGCGACCTCTGTGTTCACACTACAAGACCAGGCTCAGACAGAGTCTAGGGTGCGCTGGTTGTGTCCACGTTCGTATAATCAACACCATAACGTTAACGTTAGCATACAGACTATAGCAGAGCCCGTTTTACGGTTAAAATGTTTCTGACTTTAGGCTACAGGCATGACTGCCACTTGTTAGTTTGCCACTGATCTCATGTTGTCTATAGCTACTGTTTCGTTTTCGTTATTGCCGCAAAAATATTGTAGAATTATTGACGAGGTTATCTGGTTTTCGCAAGTAAACTTCACATGACACGTTTTCAAAGAAGGCTATTGCTTGGTGAAGTGCAACTTAATATGGTTTTGGAGTTTGGAAATTTTGAAGATGACAATGTGAGTCATGTTTCTTGATTGGCTGTTGCCTGGAAAATCGCTTGCAACTTCTCCAAATATCTAACATGCTAGATGTCCCCCGACAACTTGCGTCGTGCCCGCTGCCGAGTTTCCCCACGACCACCTGTGATTTCTAATCGACCCTGCGACCTCAGAATCGGCTCTAAAATCGTATAGTGTGAACTTGCCATTAGGCCACCCTGCCGTCGTTTAGGTCACAGGGAGCAGTCGTTTAGGCCAGGCTACAGCAGCTAAAATGCATCTCCACTTTTTGTTATTATTGTATTCGTTATTATGATACATAAATCAGCTCTACTGGTCTGTCTGAGTAGCCTACATATCTGGTAAATTATTTAATAACAACTTAAGTGTGGAAACGTTTCTTTATTTAATAAATGGTGATTTCTAAATTACTAAAATTGTGGAAATAATCATCCGCATTGCGTTATAGATTTGCGCGGTTTGTGAGAATCAACATAGTGATTTATAAAATAAGCATCGCATTGTCATCGAAAGGGTGACTCGCGCGGTTTGCGAGAATCAAAATAGTGATTTATAGAATAAGCATTTCATTGTTATCGAAAGGGTGACTGATCTGAAACCTCCACATTCGTTGGAAAATAATTATTAAGAATAACTTGTTATTTAGAAGCCGGTTAGGTTCGTGGTTTGTGAGAACATTTTTGGAATCCTGATCACATAATTTTCACAACCACTTGCCCTGAATTACGTGAAAATAAATGGTGATTTATAAATTAAAAAAATTGTGGAAATGATCATGTTAGAATTAGCCTACTATAATATCTTAGATTACTGGTATCTTAAAATAACGAAACAATGTGACAATACACATTACTGAGCCTATGAACTTGTTGCCCAAAACACATCAACAAGAAAGAAAGGACAACATCCCGAAGTTAATGAGACCGCTATTATCTCTCCTCTCCTCTACAGGAATTCATGGCCTTATGAAAAACTAATGATAAGTAAAAAACAAAGTTGTAGGCTATGGAATAATCCTTCAAGGAACATGGTTTCAAACCTGCTGAGCAGACACCGTTCATGGACCCTGGTTCACGGGCAATCCTGCGTGCGCAAATTACATGACTTTCTCTTTCTCTAGGCTTTGCGTCTGCATTAAATTCCCTTCGCAGATTTCCTTTCCTTGAGGAGATGCCATCTTTGTTCACGATTGAATCAGGCATATCTCTTGAACTAGAAAAGGCTAGACTTAACGGTTGACGGCGACTGTACTTGCAGTGAAATAATTCTTGGGACGTAAATGCTTCACAAGTGTCGGTATACAGTATATTGCATTGCCTAATGTGCAAGAAGATCGCCAAAATGTTTACCAATAATGCTCTGAAAGTTATTCATAGGCTTACTGAAAATGTCATACTTTTCCTGAAAATTATTATTTTAATTACGGTCTGAGGAAGAGATCATGCTACTTCGGTCACTGACCCAAGTCTCTAATTCTTCCCTTCACCTGCCATTCCGTGTGCGCAAGTTTTGGACAAGTTATGGACTGGATGGTTCAGTTGTAAGGCAATTAACACCATACTGCCTTAAACAGACGATTTTAGAAAATTAAATACCACCCGAAACGAACCTAAAAAGCAGACCAGGCCTCTATTAGTAGATTAACCCTTGCCTCGAACTATATACTCGTTTGGCATTTTCTCTTGGTTTGTATGTTCTAACCCGCATTTAATGCCTTTACGTTTCTGAAAACCAGATATTTTGCACCGACATCACATTGGACTAAACCGTCACAGCAGGTCTCGAGCCCGCAAAGTTTCGGGCGAAGGGCAACATTTGATACATTTTTACAAACAATTGAAAACAGCCAATAGAGAGGTTGCATTGTTCAGGCTGTCTTTGCTCTAAGAGACGTGCAGAGACGCTCAGCAATGCACTGACTCAGAAACGGAGAGAACTGTTTATATTAGCCTATTTCATTTTTATTTTTTTGGGGCCCCTCTCCACACCGGTCCCGGGTGCAATTGCTACCATTGCTACTCCTCTAGAACCGGCCCTGATCACAGCTCTGTAATAACATGATCACATTGATGTTTCGTGCAAAAGTCAGCAGCGCTATGACAAACTCGCAGGCCACGCGCATTATACGAACTAATCGTCATAAATGGTTTGGCGTTAATCCCTTACGGTCTCCTCAATCAACGTCGATTGACTGTGCACAGAACCATTCGTGGAGAGCGCCTAGCCCTCTTGGTTTATGCACTTCATAGTAGCACCTGACATACGACTCCGCAGGCCAGATTTGGGTATCATACTCAGCCACCTTTTTACATTCTGCTGTGACCTGGAACGAACTGAATCTCCCCTGAGTGGATTCAATCTTCCGACACTTTACATCGCTCCCAAGTTTACCTTTTAGGTAGTCACTGAGTACATCAGCTTCTAGGTGATTGATTTCGGGTCGTCTGAACAGCAGAAAACCACATGAATTCCGATTTTTCCAGATCTTATACAACATACGGAGGTGGTTTCAAATTCGATTCATATCCGAAGCAGAACGACTCACGTTAGTAAATAGCAGAGAATGCTCCCAGTTCAGTCTCCTACCTTGAGCGCCTTGGGATAGTCCGAGCGACAAGGATAGTGACGGTCATCCCTTGGTCTCTCTCGACCAAAGCCCTGGCATCCTTATCGTCAGGGCCCAGTGCCCTCCCTGGCCCTGATAGCAAGAGCGTTACCCACACAGGTCGCTCATGCAGAGGCATTAAAAACGAACAGCCAGGCAATCGGTTTTCGCACACTCTTTGCGGGAGCATCGTGGGTTAGGAGAATAGTAGGAAAGGCCCAGGGATGTCAACGCAGCCATCGATGACTCAACTGGTGGCATGTCCACCAGCCCAGTCTCCACAGGGTAACCAGCCATGTTTCAGCCTGTATTAAACTGAGGGCGTTGTGACAACTTACCCCATGATGACCTGAGCATCAAAGCGTAGTCCTCCACCACGGGTATAGAAGGTGGTGTTTCGGGGCGAGAGATGCCCTCTCATACACCTCCAACAGGAGCTGGGGCAGAAGCAGGTGGTTGAAGACCTCAGCACCTGTGACACCAGGGAGCTGACAGGGGCCTCCCCCAATTCCGCACCAGCGCACCAAAAAAACAGAAAAAACACACATGTGCACCGACACACAAATGCGCCTAGCTGACACACACACACAGAGAAAACACCACCAGATATGAACAGCTTCCAAATAGCCTACTAGCTTGGACTAGCTGACAAACACCAGATAAAAACAGCTTCCAAACAGCTTACTAGCTTACAAATCAAGCAACAGGACCACAGTCGCACACTGAAGCAGAAATACAAGAAAAAAAGACAAGCTACTTACCTTCAAATGTAAACAAACAGTAGCCACAAACAGCAACAACGTGTAGTGCTAGGCGGCCTGTAGCAGAGTGAAAGGCTCACAAAATTTCCAGCACGAACACACTTAGGCTATGTTCAGACTGCACTCCAAATCTGATTTTTAGCATATCTGATCAACATCAGATCTCTCTATCGACCGCGTTCACATTGCTTGTCATATCGGATCTCCATGTCCGCTAATCACCTGCCATATCCACGTGGGTTACTATGGTACCCCAACGCATCATGCCCACAAATAATAAACAAACCCGCGGAGGGTAGAATGCTGGTTGTTTCTCTCTCAGATGGTTAAGTGGGGCCGTAGCACACAGCTACAAGTAACAAGGAAGTATCAGAGATGGAAGAATAAAGTTACTCATCTTTATTTCAGTGCATCAATGCAGTCCAGCACAGCTGTTAGTTGCCTTTCTGATGCGTGGTTGAAAACTTTCACTGACGTTGCTTTCCACACGCGAGGTAAACCTTGCTTTCCACACGCGAGGTAAACTCCAACTTGCGGCAAATCCATAACGCGCACTGACACGTTGTTATAGCAAACGACACTGTTTTTTAAAAGGAGAATTAACATTGATCTCTCACTTCCGTCCATCTGCATTCCACGTGTTGATGTTTGTGTCACGTGACAAATGACGCAAGTGACACGGTGAAATCTTATCCCATGTGGAAAAGCTGTTCAGATCGCAGCATATCCGATATGAATCGCAATTGACACCACATGGGTATGTAGGGCGTAACAGATTCGGAAAAATCGGAATTCATGTGATTTTCTGCTGTTCAGACCACCCGAAATCAATTCTAGATACAATCTGGATATGAAAAAATCGGATTTGGGATGCCAATCTGAACGAGGCCTTAGTAGGCTCGCACAAAGACCACGGCTGCGGACAGCGGTATAGGCACTCAAAAAACAAACTCAAATAACCCGGAATCTAGCACATGTAACATTCAAACTTAAACCTGAAAAACAAGCTCTAAATACACAAAGCACAACAATTCGCGGGGCACATGGCATCCGCACCACGTTGGTAATGAATTAGCAGAATGCAACAATAATCAGGATTTCTTTCCTGAGGTCTCTTTACTCACGGTCTCGTATGAGGCGATCAAGGTGAAAGACTGAACCGGGAGCATTCTCTGCTATTTACAAACGTGAGTCATTCTGCTTCCGGTGGTCATGAACATGGCTATTTTGACACGTGATCGATTGGCAGAACGAAGGTGATCATTCCTATTTAGGCCGTAGTGACGGTTAGAGCGAGGTTGAAACAGATCACAACTCAGCTGACTCAAAGCCAGCAATGAGGCAATACTGGCTCAAGTGACTCGGTACATATGGACTCAGAAACAGTACCACAAAGCACACACACTCGCACTCAAACCTATCAATGGGGTGATAGTTAATCGCATATAAATCCAGAATCAGCAGCACGTGAAACACAATTTAGCTGACTAAAAGCCAGCAATGAGGCAATACTGACTCAAGTGACTCAAATGACTCGGTACACATGGGCTCAAACAGTAGGTTCTAGCACAAAGCACACACACTCATCGCTCAAACCTATCAATGAGGAGATACTGGCTCAAGTGGTGCAACTGATTCAAGTGACCCAACTGACTGGCATATAGAGTCGGAATCAGAAGCATGTGACTCACAACTCGGCTGACTCACAGCCTAAGTCAAGTTTTACAGCTCTACTAGTGCCTTCAGATTAATGGTTACAAGTTCACATCCTGGGTGCATCAAAGTGGGATTGGGTAAATCAGTTTAAATCCTCTTGTAGCCTGAGTGGGCTGAATGGCCCTGCTTGTACCCCGTTCATTGCAGCTATATTGTTATTTTTGAGATGGTAAGGAATGGAACCATAATTTCAGTCCTTATTCAGTCCTTCAGTCCTTATTAAAAATAAAAAAATTTAGAAATTGCACAACCCTACAATCTGTCCATCTTAGACCCTTGTTATTTTCTCTCTTACAGATATTGAAGGGGTCTCAATAAATTTTGCTGAATGTGAACTGAGGGACGAAGACACTTTTGGAAGCAGAGAGATTACACCAGACTCTACAATAGTGGTCATACCCAAATTGCCAGGTGGTGGTGATGGTGACTGGAAACATTCCAAGGAAAATTTGGCGATGTTCTGAAGCCTGAAGTAGCCATAAATTAGTTAGTTGACAAAGATGTCACCTATGAGTGTATGTTTGGTCAGTTTCAGACTTTCAGAAATATGTTTTATCTTATCAGAAATCTGATTTCAAGTAAAACCGTTGGCAAACTGTGTTACTTCTTTGGTAGCGATGTCAGAAACAAGCTTGGCAGTTGCGCTGTAACATTACATAGGCCTAGCCTAAAGTCAAAGATGACTTAACGAGTTTGCCAGTAAGCCTAATGTTAAGAGTGTTGTTTTGGGATAAGCTTAAAGAGAGAGAGTTAACCTTTTTGTCAGGAATAACAGCCAATGGCTGGGCCAATTTAAGAAGCCTTATTATAAAGGTGTGCATGTGGGGGAGGGGTCGATATAGTTAGCCCCCCATAGTTTCAGAAAATTCTGTGGGAAACACTGGGCTTATTTCACACATTCCGGGTTTGGCGTTCGATTTGGCCTCTACTGGTTAAGGCCAAATAGAACACATTTGTGAAAAGGGCCTATTGGTCTGATTGCAAAGCTTAATTAATTTTAAATTTGGGATCATTTAAAGAAGCATAGTCATATACCAATACAAACGTTAACATTTTATTTTGCCAGAAACAGATATTACAAAGGGATAGAATTGAAAAATAAATAAATAAATGATTTAACTGACTTAATGAATGTTAAAGCTAACACTTTCATCAAACAACATCATCATCATTTAAACAACAACAACAACAACAACAAAACACAGCTCCCCTTCAAAATGAAAGGAAAACCCTCCCATATAAAAAGTTTAATTCAGAATTCTAGAAATTCCTACGATTTTGCAACCTGTCATAGATTTCATTTCTTTCAGGGACAGCATGTTTTATTTGTGATGCCTGGGGAAAATATGCATGTTAGTCTTAATTATGAATTTTTTGGCTGTGTTCTGAGTCAATAAGGCCTATAAAATTGAATCCTGTACGTTTATTCATCCTTGTGTGTGTGTGTGTGTGTGTGTGTGTGTGTGTGTGTGTGTGTGTGTGTGGCCTACTTCTGAAGGTTTAAGGTTTCTTTGTCAATGATCTGTTTGATTGTAAAAACAAAATGTAAAAATGTCATTGTATTTTACAGTTAGTAGTGTACATACAGCGCCCTCCATAATTATTGGCACCCCTGGTAAATTTTGCTTGTAACACACCTTCATGCTTACAATCTTCTATTTGTAATTTTTTTGAATCACATAATGAAAACTGAAGACAAATACAACTTTGAAGGGGGTTACATTTACAGTATTTTGATAAAAAAAAGCAATGCATTTTAAAGAATTAAATAATTTGTACCGAAAAGGCAAGTGCCACAATTATTGGCACCCCTAAATTCCATATATTGAAAAGCTCCAATTAGCCAATCCTACACATTCACATTATTCATCTCCTTTGACATCCCACAAATTTGGAGAACACAAGATACTGGTTTGAGACCCTTCCTCTTCCGTGCTCTCTATAACATTCAAAATATGTATTATCTTGTCTTTCTCATGTTGAAAAATGACTAAGACATTTGACCTATGTTTAATTTCAAAATTCGAAAGACATGATGTAATGGAATACTACTTGACAGTTTACATACTATTTGGTTAACTTTAAAAAGTAGAGTATATGTTGAAAATGATGTATTCACATAAGTATTTTACATATTTTCTAGGGGGTGCCAATAATTTGTGCACGTGTTTTTGTGAAAAAATATTTATTTATTTTTGGTGCATTGTGTTTTCTCCAGATAAATTTCTTGACGTTGAAGGTGGGATTATTCTCCATCAATTTCATGGTGAGACCAACATACTGTAGATTCTGAAAAGATTTTTTTTTATCATCTTTACCAGGGGTGCCAATAATTATGGAGGGCGCTGTAGAAATGTTGATAAATATTGTATGAAAATTCTGTTATAGATTGTATGGCGGAAAAAAGTTTCATAGATATGAAAATCCGCTGTTGAATATGCTATCTATGGAAGCAAGTGTATCAATGGAGCTGCATGCCTGCACTAGTTTTTAAAGAATGGACATAAATCAGGGTAGATGTCTACGCAGAATTAAATCACCATAAATCTCAAATATATATCCATAGAGAGAGCTGTGTCATACCTTCAGTGTGCATTTGACGTTCAGAATTCCTCTATAAGCCTTAGACTTGTTCTGAATGAAACTAATGTGTGATCTTAATGCTTTTACTGTATTCTCCCTTAACTGAACACAAATGTAGCAAGTTATTCAATATAAATATCTTGATATATGGCTGTAGAACCTGATAATGTAATAATTCCCGATAATGTAATAACTCCCGATAATGTAATAAAAAATCCCTCATAAGTCCCTAAAACATATAATAAAACCTGATAATGTAATAAAATCCCAATAATGTAATACGGTGCATTTCCTAATAATGTAAAAATCGGAATACTGGAAATGTAATAAAATGTTACATTAATGGGAAGTTGTTACATTATCAGGTTAGCCTCAATTTTGCAGAACCCGATAATGTAATAATTCCCCGATAATGTAATTATCTCCTGATAATGTAATAGAAAATCCCTTTATGAGTCCATAAAACATGTAATAAAACCTGATAATGTAATAAAATCTCAATAATGTAATACGGTGCATTTCCCAACAATGTAAATGTCACAATTCCAACATTTATTACATAAATGTGATGTTTGGGCCCCTAGTATACAAAAACTGCCAGATGCTAATTTGCATATGTTGAGCAATTTTATTAGCCAAATCGCCCATTTTCACCACATATTGCATTGTATGGCCAATTTCTACGATATGTCAATGGTGTTAGATGTTTTACAGGGTGCTGAATTCATTTCTGATATCATCTTTTCAAATTATATCACATATCTATACTTATTTATTAATGAAATTAATTCTGTATACTGGGGACCCATACTTCACATTTCTGCAATAAAACATTTCCGGGTTCATAATGGGGCTCTATGGGCTGGCTACTAGACTATATGGCTTGAGCTTTCTTTTGAAACTCGTGTGCTTGAGCTTACAAAGAAGGTCAAAATTAAGCTAGGTGCTCTTTACAGGATTAGGTCATGCTTTTTTTCTACAAAATAGAAAGTCCATTGTTCAGTCCACTATTTTGTCAGTTTTAGACCATGGTGATAGTCTTTATATGCACTCAGCTCCTTCTTTGAAAGCTCTTGACAAAGTTAGCCACAGTGCTCTTCGTTTTATAACTGGGGATGGTTTTAAAACTCATCATTGTAAACTTTATGAGGGTGTAGGAAATTAGACACAGCTCACACAATACAAGGTCATGTGGTGTTTTTTCTCATGTATTAATGTTAAAATGGTACTTCGGGAAAGGTCATGAAAATGTAAAAGGTCTCTGTTAAAAAATTAGGCCTCTGTGTCTGCCTCTGCTCAAGGCAGAGGTAGGCCACTATTCTCTGAGTAAACATGAATTTATGACCACATCACATGTGGACAAGTATCAAAGGAAAACAATAGGTGCCCTGTTTAAGGAGTAGAACAGGGAGTCGCAGGGAGTCTGCATAAGAACCTTGAGGAGGTCACCTGCGTGTAAACATGATTTCCGAGTAGACCATATTTGGATTTAATGATTACCAAAGAAAAACATTTAGTGGTTTAATGGTTTGATGAGTAGAACATGAAGTACCAAACAGCACCTGCAAAATAAGGTCAGAGTCTTAAGTATGAGTTAAATGGCTTTCCTGTATTTCAACTTAAAGAAATTCATATGGTGGGGGTTACCATGCCACTGGATATCATGTTGAATGTGTTCTTGGAAAGTACCGTGCCTTTTATTGAAATCTTGTAACATGGAGTACGTGCCATCAGCCAAAAACCCTGGTACCACTGAGTCTAAAACACCATAGAATGTCCTTGTATGTTATTCACAATATTATTCATCGAATTGTCTTTAATTCCATATAATCATGTCAATTTAATGAATAGAGGAATAAGTGTCTGATCCAAGCTGAAAATGTTTTGAAATACCAGGTGCATGAGTCACAGTTCAAAAAAATAAGGGGGCACATCTTCAAGGCCATAATAAACACTCCGTACAACCGTAATCCAACAGCCCCATCTAAGGGTCGAAAAGCAAAGCAATGATTTGATTTAAATGTGGTCTAACACCTCCACCTTGTGACTAAAATAAGTAACAAGGTGTGAAACAAATGTTGAGATTTTGATAAGTTAAGGTAAAATAATTGGGCAAGGGGTAAGAGAGAGATAAGACTAACAAATCTGGTTGGGCATATTCAAATATTAATGGTCCTTTAAAACGGACATGCACCCCTAGAAAAATTCGAGAATGCCTACGAGACCCGAAAATCACTTGGATGAGACACTGCGCTTCTCCCGGTGACATTTGCGTAGTTTATGTTACTGTAATAAATCACATTTACTGTAAGATAAGATGTTAGCCTGACTAATAAGCCGAGTGTTGACTCCGTCACAGTCTGGAACAATGCAAATTAAACATGTTTCCGTTTGGATATGATGTATCCTCTCACCTGGCTCTCACTTCGGCGTTCAGCAGTAACAGATGGCTAGCTAATTCCAATTTATCATCCAATTTGACATCGCAGCAGCAATAAGTCCTCAAGATCATGAATGTTAATGTCATGTACCAATTTTGTAAAGGTAATTCGACAGTAGGGGGAGAATAAAAAACGTGTTCAGGCAAGTTAAGTGACATCGCACTAAACTGTGTGCTGATTGGCTAAACCGTGAGCGAAACGAGGTAGGCGCTCTATTCCAGACTAGTAATAGTCAAGGCAAAATAAGCAACTTCGCGATAAAGGTCACTACCAAACTTTTTACACATGATTCTATAGTGCTTTTTCGCGTAGAATCCTTTTCTGCTTGGGATATTTTTGTATCACGCATAGCTAATGAGATAATTAGCATATTTGGCTAAATTTGGGGTAAATTCGAGGAGCATTGTCACCAGGGTTTAAGAATATTGCTATTTTTTCTGTCCAATGAATGCCCCACATCCTGTGACCATCCTATAAAAATTTCAGCCTGATATCTCATTGCATTCCTGAGATATTCCATTTCAATTATGGATAGCTTCGTAAAATCGAGCTAAATGCTAGCATTTTAGACTGTCAAGTGATTTTGATTGCCTATACCTACAATTCCAAAACTTAATTTACATATAGAACATGAGAAAAGGTATATACTGAAGAAATTCTGAGATTGTACTTTGTGCTATTCAAAAGCTATAAGCCCTTAAACATGGCCTAAATAGCGATTATTACATAAGAATTCAGAATTTATTATACTCCTGGAAAGACAGCATCAATTGCAAACCAATTTTTTTCTGTGTCTTCCAATAGTATGACACACAATTCACAACTTGAACATGTTCAATAAAGTTTTCCTTCTTTCCTGTCATTTTGGGACATGTCTAAAAATTTAAATAAATGACAACTGGAACCAAAACGGTCATTTTTGGTTTCAATTACATGATACTTCTGGAAGGTTCAAACCTAATCTCTGTATTTATAGCCATTGTTTACTACCTTCTTGATAGATTAATAGGGGTAGATTTAAGTTTTATGTTTTGTGGTTGCTGTAAGACAGGGCAGAATATCACAAAAATGCAACCGACTAGCTTTCAGATTTGAAAAATGACCAGGTTTGGTCAAGTTATTTTAATGGCCTAGTACCTACAGTTTCAGAACTTCACACACCTATAGAACATGAGAACAGGTATATACTGAAGAAGTTTTGAGATTGTACTTTGTGCTATTCAAAAGCTATAGGCCCTTAAAGAGAACCTATGCAGGATCCGGTGGCGTTATCCAGCTAACAACCAAACAAAGCAGTTATTAAGCGTTTCTGCCAATAATCCTCCATTTAGAATTGCATAGTCAATGGAGAACGCCGTTGAATGTGCTGAGAAGTCACAAATCGCGTTGTAATTCAAACAGTAAACTCTGGCTAAGTCACGTGACCTAGCTTGCTTGCTAACCACAACTTACGATAGCCGGGACGCACTCCCTGATCTTGCATAGGCGGTATCTGCCTCAAGGAGGGTCGTACAATCTCGTGAAGGGACTCGTTTTACTCCGGAACATGTCATTTATCAAGTCTAGTGAGTTCAAGCTTTTTAATAACACAAAGTACAATCTCAAAATTCCTTCAGTAAATACCTGTTCCCATGTTTTATAGGTCTGTGAAGTTTTGAAATTGTAGGCACTAGGCAATCACAATCACTTGACACCAAACTTGGTCCTTTTGCCAATCTGGTAGTTAGTCGGTTGTATTTTTGTGATATTCTGTCCTGTCCTACTATGACCACAAAACATAAAACTTAAATGTACCACTTTTATTCTGTCATAGGGGTGGCATACAATTGCCATAAAGACAGAGATTATGTTTAAACCTTCCAGAGGTGTCATGTAATTGCAACCAAATATGACTGTTTTGGCTCCAGTTGTCATTTATTTCCATTTTTAGAGTCCCAAAATGACAGGAAACGGGGAAAACTTGTCAACTGTGTTTCATACTATTGGAAGACACAGAAAAAATAGGTTTGCAATTGATGCTGTCTTTCCAGTCGTTTAATACATTTAAAATTTCTATGTAAAAATCGCTATTTAGGCCACATTTAAGGGCCTATAGCTTTTGAATAGCACAAAGTACAATCTCAAAACTTCTTCAGTATATACCTGTTCTCATGTTCTATAGGTGTGTGAAGTTTTGAAATTGTAGGTACTAGGCCTCTAAAATAACTTGACACCAAACCTGGTCATTTTTCAAATCTGAAAGCTAGTCAGCCTTTGCCATGACTTTTAGGAATTAGGAGAAGTTGTACATGGCCAAAGAGCTATCATGAACACAAGGCATGGTTGTGCCCTCTGTAAATAACCACCTAAAGGGTTTATTATTTTAGGTGAATTTATCTGATTAATATTTCAGGTATTTTATTTTTGGACATTAATATTCTGTTTTCTTATAGTATGCATTTTGTAAGGTAAAGAGGCTTTATGCCATCCTATGCATTTAAGACAGAAAGGAAGCTGTATTTTGATAAGGCCATAAGGTGGCGCTCTGTTTTATATTACGTTTGCCAGTAGAATCAGTCAGTAAGGCTACAGCGCCCATGAGAGAAGGTCATATTGCTTAGCCTGTGCATATAGTTTCAGTTTAATGGACCCGTAATGAGGCACAAGCTCTTACGGTGGTCGGAGTTTATAAGAGATAGTAGTTTTGCAGGAATTTACATGTACTTTCATGTTCAAAGAGCAAATAAAAAAGTAAACTTCACCAGCAGTCAAGATCATTGCCGTCACAAATTACGGGGACCAGTACACCCTCCTTACTATGTGATTTTTTTTAACTAGAAATACCTACTTAGTTAAACATGGGCGAATTAGAAAACAGCCTACATACAGCCTACATGTTAACTGGCACAAAGCAATTGTATTTCAATTTCAATGTATGCCAAAATGACAATTTCAACACGTAGCCTGTCATGTAAAGTTTAAATTGAGTTTCTAAAATTGGCTTTCTAACATTAAAAGTGGGTTTATTTTTGATAAATTATAGTGCAATATGCCTTTTGTATTTTAATGTAAAACATTCTATTCATCCATTGTCCCCCTTAAAAAAAAAAAAAAATGAGAAAAGCTTAAAAACAAAATCTTATCAATCACATCCAGAACCTCCGTCAAACCTCGACGGATTTTGCTGAAATTTTTACTATGTGTTTAGATCATGTGGGAGATTCACTGGTTTAAAGAAGAACGTGATCTGAGAACCCTCTCAAAAAATGGCACGCCCTAAGCATTATTGGCTTATTTTTATCTATAAGGCAGTGATAGGTCTGTTGCCCTGTTGTCTGCCTTCTCTTTGGCTGGAAACAATAGGTACAATTTGAGGTTAAATGTGGAGGAGTGACAATATTCTTTTACAGTACCTCCTGTTAGGTCAGAATTTGGCAAAAAATTTACTTCCGTCAGTGTTCCTTCAGCCTGGAATGCATAGCAGAAATAGTTAAAGCTAAGCACTTTTATCTCACTTAATGAGTTTAAATTAGACATCTCAGAGACATTCAGCTATACTGTAAGTGTGATTGCATGTAGTCTTCTGTCCCTGTGTTCTGTTTTGTTTGTGGCTTGTAGTCTACTGTTTCTGTCTTGGGGTCATTCTATGTCTGTCTTTCTATATTTCTTGCATCATATTTTGTTTTTGTTTTTATGTCATTGCATCTTTGTTGTTTTGTTTTTGTCAAGTGTTTTGCTGTGCTTTGGGTGAAATGCAGTGCGACCTGTCTGACATTTATTTTATTTTTGTGGAATGTGGTGTTTGCTGCTTGTTTCTGCCATTGTGTACTTATGCTATGCATTGCTGTGTTGTGTAAAGTGGTGTGATTTGTGAGGTGTCTCTGTTTACTTATGTCTGCTTTGTTTGTTGCTGCTTGTGTGTCTCTCATACCTACATTCTTGTGTTGCGGAGTACTGTGATGTGATTTGTTTGGTGTCCTTTACAATGTCTCCTTTGCTTGTTGTTGCTTTTGCTGTACCAGTACTGACTGGTGTTGTTGATGTGATTTGTATGGTGTCTTTTTGTCTCTTTACAAAGTCTCCTTTGCTTGCTGCTGCTTTTGTGTCTTAGACCTGAACTGACTGGTGTTGTTTATTTGTGTCTGGCATTGTCTGATGTTGGTCTAATTGTCTGCATGTAGATAAGGTTTCTCCATCTTTTAGTAGGATCTTTTAGGAGAATGAGACTTGCAGGACATTGCCAAAGGCACCCAGAACTGCCAGCAAGCAAACTGGTACTATGGGAACCATCACATGGGTGCCGGTTAAGAGGACGTCCCACACAAACATGTGGACATACTGAAGAAGGACGCAGGAGCCCATAGTACCAGCGAACTGAAGAGATGTATGGAGAATCAGGACGACTGAAAGCAACGATGGAAGGCTCGTCTGAGGACGACCTAGAGAGATCTTTTAGTGCTGCCTTTTTCTTGGCCAGGGCTCATTTGCAAACAAGATGATAGTCTCAATATGATTCCCCTATAGTCCAGTTCCTTATGTAATTTTGTCGGAATGGTTTGGGGATTATGTAATCATACATTTTTGGAAAGGTAATTACATACTGAGTCAGAAAATCCATGTTTGCATTTGCCGAGATGTCTTTGTGAAGGAATATATGGGAATAATGTTAAATTCCCAGAAATGTGATTTTTTCAAAATGTTGTTTTTGATGACATTCATGCCTGTGGCATTTAGGGGAAACATATTAGAGCATATGCCCTCCGAATTTCACCTACAGTATAAGTTTTTTTTTTTTTCACCTTCCACCCCCTCCTTATGTTCAGGCTTATGCCTATTTTGGGTGGAAATGTGCATTTTTTCATACAGAGGTGCCTATGGAATAGGGTTAGGGTTAGGGTTATATTATAGGAAAAAGTAGTTGACCTTGATAATTCATACATTTTTGGAAAGCAGCAGGCCTAAGGATATCAGAAAACATAAATTAAGACAGGTTTCACCCCCTACTCCCTTTGACATCCATTTATAGATCACTTGGTTCTGGTGATTTTGGCGTATATCCAATGCATTTGGACCTAAGAAACTAAGAAAAAAACTGATGTACCCTGTATAATACACCTTTTCTGAAGGCATACTCCCACAGAGAGTCATATAATATACATTGAGACAGGTCCCAACCTCTTCATCTCTTCACTACCCTGAATACAACAATTTGTATTAGTACTACGGGTACAGTATAGCTCATTTGCATACTAAATTCAATGTACAGAAAAACTTGTAATACAAATGGATACTTTCACTGTATAAAGTTTTATTTTGATTGGACAACAGGAAAAATAGGCCTATTGAGATGTAGATTCTAGGCCTATTGTTTGATATTGGCCATTTTTAAAATTTCAATATGGCCACCATACATCTGAGCAAATGCAAACATGATTTTATGATTCCTATGACAATAACCTTACCAAAAATATAAAGTTTACATCCCAAAAAATTCCCACAAAGGCAAAAATTTTGACATAAGGAACCAGACTACTAGTTAAACAAAGGATAAATAATAATAATAATAAAAATGTGCCTGCAGCATCATCCCCCTCACCACTTTTGCTGCCACCGACAGCCACTCCTCCCTCCCTCCACCACTGGCCAACCGGTGATCTTCTACTGCGGGGGCACCAACAAGGAGCACCCAAGAGCAACAGGGGCAACTTAGAAAAAAGCTTCTCACCTAAGGAAGAAAGCTTAGGCAGATCGAAAGCTCAGGGGCAAGCCCAACTGCCAGAGGTCATGGTGGGGGAGTGGGGGATGGCAGGGGAGATGGGACAGTGTGCTGTTGCATCAAGGTGGTGTGGAACGGCAGATCACCAGCTGTAGGAGAAGCAGTGCCAAGGCAGAGGGCGATGTGGACAGAGCAAACCCTTTCTGCAAAGTGATTGTAGGGACATTGGAACATAACCAATTGATTAATTGACATTAAAGCATTAAACTATTACCAAACTCTGTAACACTTTAATTTACAGCCCGTGAAGTACTGGGTAAATATTAGGTAAGAATGGTCTAACAAAAAGTATCAAGGGATAAATTACTGAGTACTTACAGCGTAAGTTTGATTGGAGGACTAATTAAAAAGAGCAGTAATAATGGTAATAGTTCACGCTATTTCATTTTCCATGTTGTAAATCAAAGGCATCTTTGTCAAACTGTTGCCTCTGACTATGCATGCTACACCACTTAGGCAGGCTACCCTATCGAAAAGTGAAGAACAAGTACAGTAGAATTACCCAAATATCCCCAAACTACTTGTAACTATTTTGGATTTGCGGACTGTAAAATGAGGTAGCATTCAATGCATGCCTTTCCTGTTGGCTACTGCGCATCTAGTCTACCCCTTATTTTATAATTATGGCAACACATAAAGTTCTATTTTATTACGTTGTTCTTACTTGTACTTACCCAGTACTTCACGGGCTGTAAAATAAACCGTGAACGTGTGTTATTCCAGCAAACACGCTGTAATTACTCAGTAATTTATCCCTTGATACTTTTTTGTTACACCATTCTTACCTAATACTTAGTAATACTTACCCAGTACTTCACGGGCTGTAAATTAAAACGTTACCCCAAACTCTTCAGAAATTTGATAAACACATAATTTTGTAAACAATTGTTTTATTTGCTTTTATTATATATTTTTTTGTGACCATGCATGGCTATGACATGGGATGAGGTTGCTCAATATTCAAATCCAACTTTCATACTTACATGACATTAAACACTTTGCAGACCAACTCAGGGTGCTAAGTGCAGTTAGTTACAACCACCTCACATACATCCTATATTTGACTATATGTTTGACTACAGTATATTCTCTCTCGAAAAATGCAATGTAATACAAATTCATCCTGAGCACTTATACGCCTTAAAATGCCAATACATACCGATATGTACAATGATTTGTTTAAATGCAACTGATACACAATAAATTACAAAGTTATAAAACAAAACAAAAACACAGATGGCATATATATGTAAAGGATCCGTCTGCATCCTCACATAATTCCAAATAGCTAAAACTGTTAAACCCCGTTTTTCTGAGTTTACATCCAAACAGTTAATCCAGAGGGGGTTTTTTTGTTTAAGAATGCTTTTCAGAGGCAAATTTCACATTTGTGTTAACAAAGGGTACAAACAGACTAGACTATTTTTGCCTATACAGCAAACATCCACCAAAATTAATTATTTGAGATACAGTTAAAACAGGAGGACATGGTGCAGTTTATGTTAATGTATGGAGTTAAAATATTATTCATAGAATGAATGAACAAAACAAAAACAAGGACAAACAAAAATTATAGAAAAAGGAAAGAGGATGGGAGATTCTAAAAAGCTGGATTTAAGAGGATAACCTATAAACTACTCGAGATTAAGTGAAATGTTAAATTGGGCAAAGGCACTAGGCAGCACTAGTGTTTAGCCCTTCAGAAGTATTCATGTCATTATAATGTTTTCTTAATTGCAATATCTTTCTTGAAATCAGCGTTTGACATTTTTCCGTACATACCTATAGGCCTGCTTAAGATAACCTCTATCTTTTTTGTGTGAAGCCTCCATTTCCTTTTTTTAGTTTTTCCAAGTACTGGACTTTATCATTAAGTTCCATCTCCTTCATTTTATCAATCAGAAAATCCAGATCAACATGAGTGGGAAGAAAATTCTTCACCACAGCTATATTTTCCAGTTTCTCTATGCATCCATAGCCCTCTATCAACAACTTGATTTGCTTATCCTTTGAGTCACTTAACTCTTTCTCAATTCCTTTCTTAACATCAAGTTGTTCCTCATACTGTTCTTTCAAATCTGTAGCGGTCTTTTTACTCTTTTTTGGTTTTTAAAACATAGGTAAATGGAGTTTTGGCATGGGCAGAGACAGGGCATTTTTTAGTGCACACAGTACATCTGCCATCTTTCATGACCTCACACCAGGAAAGGTCTTTCACCCACCAGCAGCCTGGATAGTGGCAGTTCTCCTCACAGATGGTGCAACACATTGCTAATTTGGTCAAATGCCACCATGATGGGTTGACTGGGACCTTTTCTTTGTAAGCCTCATCAACTTCATAAGTGAAGTCATTACTTCCACATTTCCTGATGCTTTCCAAAGCAATTACTGTCTGCTTAAGCATGTTTTGTTTCAGTTCTTCCAAATGGATGGCTTCTTCTAGATTGCTGATACAGGCTTCCAGCCTTTTACGCTCTCTTAGAACATTCACCGTCATAGTAACACTTATGCTGTCAAATCCCTCAAAAACTTGGAAAAACTTCTTCACATTATCATATCCTAATTTCCAGAAAAGATGGTAGAGATCCATTTGATCCTCTTCATAGTTCATGCTGCCGGTTATTGAACAGGAAGTGAAGTGGTTCTCCATTAGCGTCTTTGACACAAGGCACTTTTGCTTCCTTCAGAGCAGTTATGACATTGGGAGCAGACAGACCATCTGAGTGTGTGATGAACACCACTATGTTTTTTGCAATGTCTTTACCAAACAGGGAGAGAATGGACTCGAATATATAACACTGAAACTCTGTAAGACGATTCTGACTAGATTTCACCACAAGACCCACAGCTTCGATTTCATGAATGCCATCATTAGATCTGAACAAGAAATGCAATTTGTCCCCTATCTCTGATCTTCCCCCGGTCCACGTGTGTCACCATACCCTGGAGTGTCAATAATTCTCAGACATGAAGAACTTGTTTCCAGGAAAAGCTCATAAACAGTGATGACAGAAGTTTGAGATTCTGCCTCAAATTTTGTTGCTTCTTCTGTGATTTGAAACCAAACTCTGTCCTCCCATCTCACCCCTAACAAGTAATTAGTCATGGTGTTGATGAGGGAAGTTTTCCCTGTTCCTGTTTCTCCAACTATAAGGATGGTTTTCGAAGGTTTGTTCTCGTCTCTTTTTCCAAAAGTCCATCTCCTGACAGATGGATTTTCACTAATGTTACTCTTGTCTGTTGGAAGCAAGTAATGGGCAAGGTTGTCTGTTTTCTGCTTTTGCTGGCATCGCGTATAATTAGTTGTTTCAAACTTAAAGGCCCTGTGAAAAGAAGAACTATATTAGTTCGATAATAATGTACCCCTCTTTTGGGTACACTTAAACTGCCACAGGAGTAGGAATGGCAACAATTAAACATTTTCTTGACGGACCATTGAGGCTCAATAGGGTGTTGAAACTGATTAACTGCTTAGTTTATTTAACAAAGGCTATACTAGGCCTACGCTATTTGAAATAACAGCCATTTCAAGCGGCGCCTGCAATTTCGCAACTCTGTTGCATCTCTCTCGCCGCTCGCACACACGCTCACACACACACCGCCGGCCACCCTTCCACGTCACCTTTTTAAAAATCCCCTACAGCGCGAAAGAGTCCCGCAAATGCAGTTCTGAGGAGCTTGTAATCAGAGGACAAATGGCTCCTAGTTTCGTTTGGGTATGTGATGTCTACCTTAAGCTAGACATCCAAAGTCTGGGAGCCTAGAGTTGAATAGAATAGATTAGAGAGACTGGAATACTGTATAGTCTATGGCTGGAATACTGTATAGTCAACTATACTACAATCCTCACCATCCAAAAAAAGAGCAGTATGATATTTTATCTGACATTACAAGAAATAACTGGCAGATGCT
The DNA here is from genome assembly GCA_027497455.2 of Sardinella longiceps. Taxonomy (NCBI): domain Eukaryota; kingdom Metazoa; phylum Chordata; class Actinopteri; order Clupeiformes; family Clupeidae; genus Sardinella; species Sardinella longiceps. The sequence continues at coordinate 88,536 of JAODXP020008363.1, read as the reverse complement.
TAAATGAATGTGTTAGAGTGGAATTGATTAAGAATGAGTTTCTGTAGGTTGGGATGTCTGTTAATTTGAAACATTCAGGAATTCGGTTTAACGTCTCATCTGAAAGACGGCCTCTCCTACAGCACAGTGTCCCTGTCACTGCACTGAGATTAATCTTAGGCCAGAGGGAAGAGAGCCACCTACTGGCCAACCACCAACACCACTAGCTCAATGGGATCAAATCCAGACTAGCACTGTAGGGAGATAATCAATACGAATACGATACGATTAATCAATTTAATCGAAGTAATCGACCATAAAAATTGGTTGACTGGAAATTTTTTAGTCGCAACTATTTTTTATTTTTATATATTTTGTCTGCCTTACGATTTCCTTGTTATTTTTGGTCTTCTGTTTCAAATGGCTTGTCCGAGTTCAGGTAATTACGCTCAACAGCGCACCCAGCTGGTCAAATCGCCTCTTTCCTCTCCCCATGACCGACGCATGCAGCCCCCACACACGCACACAGGTAGTTAACTCTCCAAGTAGTTTAAAACTCTGGACGTACCCTAGCTGCAGCTCAGCAAAGTCTGGCTCGTCAGGCCAGCAAACACAGGACTCCAACAGAGTATGATATTTTTCACCCATCACGTTGAAATTTGTGGGCCAACCATGGTTCACCCGTGGGTACCCTGAACCCCTGCAGGACTCTGCCCCTAGCTGCATGCATCAAATTCAAATCACTACTGCTAGCCTACAAAGCGCCCAATGGGTCTTCACCTACCTATTTGAGTACTCTAATAAAGGCTAAGGTTACTGTTTGCCAACTCCGGATATCAAAAGAATGTTGTCTGGCCGTCGCAGCTCATTGCAGAAGGCAATCCAGACTCTTGTCTTGTCGTTCCACACTGGTGGAATGACTTACTGAGCACTACCAGAGCAGGTAAAAACTTAAAAAAAACTCTACTAAAAAAAACTACTGTCCTAGCACTCCTACACTCTGGAGAGCACTCCTACACTGTAGAGACCCTATGATATGATGTGACACCACAGATATTAGGATTTTAGTTTACTCACACATAGACATACTAAAGAGATATAGTTGGTTAGTGTGAGGTATTCTGAATAAGATCCTACATAGAATCCACACAGGAGATATAATTGGAAAGGGTGACATTCAATCATTGTGTTTTTGTTTTGTTTTTCATTCATTTATGTATTCATTCACAACTACACCTGACATGCTTTTGAGTAAGCACTTATATGAACTGAAACTTTTGTGTAAGCAATGACAGGAAATAAGACTTTTGTGTGTGCTTGTACCTGTGAGAAGGAAACAGGAAGTGATAGCCTCACCTGTTTTAAAAGGTGAAGGCGGCCATTTTGAATGGTCCTTTTGTTTGTCAGACAAAGCTGGAGGATACCTGTTTCGGGCCTGGACCAGTTTTTTTGGATTATTCCTCTCTGTCTCGCTATTTTTTGCCAAACGGATTAACTTTGAACTTTGTGGGTTTTTTGCTATCCGGATATTGGGAGTTTTTGCGAGAGAAGAGGACATTTTGGTGAGATCGATCTTTTTGTTTGTTTCACTGCTTTTTTGGATTCATATTCACTTTTTTGAAGAGACTTTGTTTTTTTTGCCTTCTCAGATATCTCTGATTGAATTTTGATTTTGAATGGACTGAGCCAGAGACTGGTATATTTAGCTTAATTCTGAATGAGATTGAATTTACATGTGCTTATACGAACAAACATTTCTGAAACCATCTTGAACTGGTAATACAAAAAGCAATTCAACTTGATATGTGTTTGGTGATTTATGTTTTATGTCACATATACAATGTCTTTGATTAAATAGTAATAGTTAATCCTAAAAAAAAGTAGAGCTGAACTGTTACAGATGGTGCCCCGTGTGAGGACATTGTAATCAAATATGTGATGTTTTGAAACATTTATTTGCTTATTACACTTGAACATATATTCATTTTTTACACATTATACTTGAACACATAAACATTTATTTGCATATTACTCTTATACACATACACATTTGTTTGCAGTTATACATCAGTACATAAACATTTATTTGCATTTTACACATAAATACAAAACATGGAAGCCAGGAATGATAACATAGGACAGCCAGACGCAATACTTGTCCCCGACACTCCTCCCTTTGTCCCTGGCCCTGGGGTTACATATAGAAATCCTGTTCCTGTGGCTGAAATCAGTTCTCTCTTAAGTGAAATGTACATTGACCGAGATGATCAAGAGACTGAAGATGAAGCAGAAAATAGTGGACAAACTCCAGTTGGAAGTGTCATTGATAGATTGGAGTCTGCTGTTTCGGGCCTCACTCAAAATGTCCAAGGGATTGAAGGTGAACTCAATAGACTCAAAAATGACATTAGAACATCAGGTGAAAGTTCTGCAAACAGAGAAGCCGGGCTCAGAGAGAGTTTAGAGCGCCGATTCGAAGCAGTCGAAGCCCTGATAAGGAGATCAATAAACCAGCTGGAACAAGGAGTGGTGGAGTGCCTGCAAAGGAGAGACGATCGGTTGAAAAGGGAGATATCCCGCGTTAGGGCTAGTATTCCAACATCCAGAGCATCGTTTCTCCCCAGTACACCTGTGGATGCAGAGTCACCAACCGTTCAACCACCTTCTTACTCTAGGCCTCCCATTAAACTAGAATTTCCAACTTTTGGAGATGCAAGAGAGACAAAAGATGTTTTGGAATATGTTGAAAAATGTGAAAATTTCTTATCATATAGGCCCATGTCTGACACAGAGCTTATTGCTATTCTTAACACCGTGCTCACAGGCCCTGCTGGCAGCTGGTGGCGAGCTGAGAAGACCAAGGTCCACAACTGGGCCGGGTTTAAAAGAGCTTTTCTGGCAGCGTTTCTCTCCTCAGACTACCTCATGGAGGTGGAAGACCAACTCAAAGCAATGGTCCAGGGTCCTGATCAATGTATCCGTGACTTTGCCTATGATTTTCGGGCTTTGTGCATGAAGTGGAAGGCCGACCTACCAGAGGCAGAAGTAGTGAGGAGAATTCTGAATAACTGTAATCCTACTCTAGCTAGCAGTCTGAGAGGCACGGTATATACAGTAGAACAGCTGGTGAAAGTTGGATCGATGGTCGAGAGAGACCTCAACTCAAAGAAAGAATACTGGGCCAAGGTAAATCAGCTTAAACCACAAGACAAAGGAAAGAAGAGCACATCAACTCGACAACCTACCTCATCAAAAACCCCTAGTGGCCAAACTCAACTCTTAGCCATAGGGACAACTGCTTCCCCTCAGCTACTGAAGGTGGTGGTAGGGATAAAGGGACACCACGTGGAAGCCATCCTTGATACAGGCTGTACATTCACACTGATGCAGAAGCAACTATGGGAGACGTTGGAGAAACCAGGCAAGCAAATGCAAACCAATAGGAATCGCTCTTTTATTCTGGCTGATGGACAAACGCATGCGTCAGAAGGCAAGGTCCCCATTACATTCGAGTGGCATGGGTTGATGTGGACTTTGGATACTTACATCATGTCTGACCATCGGCTAGCCTTCCCCCTTATCCTTGGGCTGGATTTTCTTGCCCGCACTGGCGTGCAGCTCAATGTGGGAGAGCGTAGCTATGGCCTGAAGATCAAAGGCTGTTGGTCAGTTTTCCCCTTCCTCAACCACTCTTTGGAGAGTCAGACACCAAAGCATGACAAACACGGCATTCACTTGTACATGGCCTTACCAATGGAAGATGGGCTGCCAGAAGTACAGTCTCTCTCCACACCACCATCAGTCAGTGATCTGATAAAGAGCCATCCACCAGAGCTGCAGTGTTTGTTTCAAGCTTGGCCAGAAGTTTGTTCAGACCAACTGGGAAGAACTAATATGGCAACCCATCGCATTGTTACAACAGATGAAGTCCCTATCCGTAGCAAAGCTTACAGAGTCTCACCTCTGAAAAAGGAGGTTATCAAGACTGAACTGGATAAGATGTTGCGGGATGGGATAGTGGAGCCATCTCAGTCACCATGGGCTTCTCCAGTAGTGCTTATCCCCAAACCGGATGGGAGCACAAGATTTTGTGTCGATTACAGACGCTTAAATACAAAAACCCCTCAAGATTCCTATCCAATGCCAATCATTCATGAAATTCTTGAGTCCCTTCATGGTGCTAACTACTTCAGCACCCTTGATCTTAAGTCGGGTTACTGGCAGGTTGAAATGGAAGAAACCTGTAAAGAAAAAACTGCTTTCATTACACCATTTGGCTTATACCAGTTCCTGACAATGCCGTTTGGACTTAAGAATTCTGGAGCGACATTCCAAAGGCTTATGGAGAGGGTATTAGGAGAGCTAAGAGGCAGCATCTGCTTTGTTTATATAGATGATATAATCATCTATTCACCAACTAAAGAAAAGCATATGGAAGATCTCAATGCTGTCTTCAGCAAACTCTGTAATGCCCATCTCACCCTAAACCTGAAAAAATGCAACTTCCTTAAGTCAGAGCTGAAGTTCCTGGGGCACATCGTGTCAGGAAAGGGGACTGAGGTGGACCCAGAGAAAACTTTGGCTGTGACCAGTTACCCCACTCCAACAGACCTTCCATCACTGCAACGTTTCCTGGGTCTAGTGGGATGGTATCACAAGTTTATACCACATTTTGCTGAACATGCTGCCCCACTAAACCAGTTGAAACGTAAAGATGTCCCGTGGAACTGGACAGGAGAATGCCAGCAGAGTGTGGACACACTGAAGGCAGCTTTAAAGCAAGCTCCAGTCCTAGCACAGCCGGATTTCAACTGCCCCTTCGAAGTTCACACTGACGCAAGTAACGTGGGTCTTGGAGCAGTTCTTGCTCAGCGGATCAACGACGAAGAAAAAGTTGTTGCCTATGCATCAAGAAGTCTGAGAGGAGCTGAGGTAAACTATTCAACAGCTGAGAAGGAGTGCCTTGCTGTGGTGTGGGCTGTGGAAAAGTGGCATCACTATTTGGAAGGCATCCCATTCACTGTCTACACTGATCATATAGCTCTCTCATGGGCATTCAACTGCCCGAAGACAAACTCTCGCCTCACAAGGTGGACTCTGAGATTGCAGCGTTTCCAGTTCACAGTCCGATACAAAAAGGGCTGTATGAATGCTGTTCCAGATGCGCTGTCAAGAGCCAGAGTGGAGCAGGGTGGTCCAGTAGTAGCCACTTATGCTGCTGCAAAGCCCTGGATCTCGGATCTACCTGCCACACTTGCTGATTTGGCCTCTGCCCAGGCTAAAGATGAGGAGTTGAAAGAGCTGAAAGCACAGGCAGACTCCCAAGTCAGCCGTACGGACCGGATCCGATGGGAGATCCAGCAAAATGTGCTGTACAGGGTCGTTCCTTATGCTGATGGGGAAAAATATCAGTTAGTAGTGCCTAAAGAGCTCAAACCCCTCTTTTTGGATTACTTCCACAACAATCCCCTCAGAGCACATATGGGGAGAATGAAGACCCTTGTAAGGCTTCTTGAAGTCGCATGGTGGCCAGAAGTTCGAAAAGACGTATGGTCATATGTCAAAGAATGCTCAGTGTGTCAACAATATAAGCCCTCCAATAGTAGGCCTCAAGGACTGCTCCAGTCAACCGAGATTCCAGAACCTGGCTACATGATTGGCATGGATTTCATGGGACAATTTCCCAGGAGCAAGAAAGGCAATACCTATCTCCTAGTCATTGTTGACTACTTTACAAAATGGGTTGAGTTGTTCCCACTAAAACACAGCAAATCTCCACGTCTATGTCAAATCTTGAAAGATGAGATTTTTACCAGGTGGGGAGTTCCGAAGTATGTGCTGTCTGATCGTGGACCTCAATTCGTCAGCCAACTCTTAAGTGATCTCTGTAAAAAGTGGGGTGCAACACAAAAACTAACGACGAGTTATCACCCACAAACAAACCTCACAGAGCGTGTTAACAGGAACCTGAAAACGATGGTGGCATCGTACGTGGGGAAGAATCACAGGGAGTGGGACAAGTGGCTAGCAGAATTCAGGTTTGCCATTAACAGCGCTTGGCATGAGACTACCGACAAAACACCTGCTGAGATGGTCTTGGGAAGACAACTAAAGGGACCTTTGGAGAGGCTTATCCACTATTCACCTAATCCATGTCACCCATCTTACTCCGTCATTGAAAAACAACACCAGCTCATTGAAGATGTCAAAAGATCTATGAAGAACGCACAACTTAGACAAGCCAGGTATTACAATGCCCATCGGAAAGATGCGCAGTTTCAGGTGGGAGACCTGGTCTGGGTTCGTTCGCACCCTCTATCCAAAGCTTCTGACTATTTTTCATCTAAATTGGCACCAAGATGGACAGGTCCAGCCAAGGTGGAGAAGAAGCTTGGACCAGTTAACTATAAAGTCCGGTGGATTCCTGATGACAAAGAAGAAACAGTTAATGTCGTCAATCTTAAAAAATTCTTTGGAACTCTTCCCCAGTAGCCTTCGGCTGAGGGAGGGGACTCTGTGACACCACAGATATTAGGATTTTAGTTTACTCACACATAGACATACTAAAGAGATATAGTTGGTTAGTGTGAGGTATTCTGAATAAGATCCTACATAGAATCCACACAGGAGATATAATTGGAAAGGGTGACATTCAATCATTGTGTTTTTGTTTTGTTTTTCATTCATTTATGTATTCATTCACAACTACACCTGACATGCTTTTGAGTAAGCACTTATATGAACTGAAACTTTTGTGTAAGCAATGACAGGAAATAAGACTTTTGTGTGTGCTTGTACCTGTGAGAAGGAAACAGGAAGTGATAGCCTCACCTGTTTTAAAAGGTGAAGGCGGCCATTTTGAATGGTCCTTTTTGTTTGTCAGACAAAGCTGGAGGATACCTGTTTCGGGCCTGGACCAGTTTTTTGGATTATTCCTCTCTGTCTCGCTATTTTTTGCCAAACGGATTAACTTTGAACTTTGTGGGTTTTTTGCTATCCGGATATTGGGAGTTTTTGCGAGAGAAGAGGACATTTTGGTGAGATCGATCTTTTTGTTTGTTTCACTGCTTTTTTGGATTCATATTCACTTTTTTGAAGAGACTTTGTTTTTTTTGCCTTCTCAGATATCTCTGATTGAATTTTGATTTTGAATGGACTGAGCCAGAGACTGGTATATTTAGCTTAATTCTGAATGAGATTGAATTTACATGTGCTTATACGAACAAACATTTCTGAAACCATCTTGAACTGGTAATACAAAAAGCAATTCAACTTGATATGTGTTTGGTGATTTATGTTTTATGTCACATATACAATGTCTTTGATTAAATAGTAATAGTTAATCCTAAAAAAAAGTAGAGCTGAACTGTTACAATGATATGATTATATTTTCTTCTAAGACTATGTTGCTTGATTGTAAATCCTCTTTTTGTAAGTCACTTTGGACAAAAGCATCTGCTAAATGCATAAATGTAAATGTACTGCATTCCAACAGCCATCATACACAGAAACCCTACAGTGCTCTATACATACAGAATATGTTATTGTACATTCACCTTGACAACTCTTACCTGTTCGAATCTCTGCTCTAACAGATTCACTCAGCCTCTCATTAAGCTTTGTCTGGACTCTGACTGTGTACTCAGTCTCTGGCTTCAGGCCAAAGATCTCGGTGTTGCATGAGTCTTCAGTGATGTTTGTTTCAGTACCACCACTGCTATATGACACCAGGAACTTGTGTGGAATCTGGCCCATCCCATGTGGAGGGCTCCATATGAGATTGGCAGATGATACCGTCACTGAAACCACCCTCAGCTCCTCTGGTACAGGCAAAGCTGTAAGGCAAGACAAGGCAGTTTATTTAGTGCATTTCATGCACAGCAGGCTCTGGAGTGAATTGAAGCATAGCCCTGTTGAACGAGCCAGCTAAATGCACTAGTTTGCACTTTCGATCTTACTTTCGGTTTCGAATAATCAGTTTCTATTGATTCAGTGTAAAGTGCTTGTTCGCTTCTGCGTTCGCGTCCGGTCTATGCTGTTCCAAATTATTAGCACTCTGTCCATTATCACGTTTTTCACATTTTTTTTTATCAGTACGTCCGGATCCTTTTGTCCTCGTCCTCTGTGAATGTGATATGTGAGTCATATTTATCCAGGGCAGTGGGGCCAGCCAGGTTTAGGAAGGTGTATACCTTGACCTTTTTTGTGCTGGACGAAAGCCCCGCTATGCAGTAGATTCGACATTCCCTCTTAAATTGAATCCAATTTTCCGCGATATTTTCATCAAAGATAAGCGGGTTGATGCGTCTCAGTCCTTGCACCATGTAGATGTGTGTGAGAGACTCACAGGCAATGTGTAAAGAGGAGACAATTGACCCGGATTAATTGGTTTGCTGTAATAGCTACAAGTGAACACATTCTAAACTCTCTATCCCCAACACCACCACTAGGGTGTACCCTGAACTTGTTGCTGCGCAACCATAACACCACACTCTACAAAGGCCAAAACAAAGACAAATGAAACCAGAATATCCAAGCCTTTTTTTCTGGAACCTTTCGCGATCTATCTGAACTGCGCTGGCGATCGACTGGTAGACCGCAGTCGACTGGTTGGGCACCACTGTGTTAGAATATAATATGTCAGGGGTGCCCAACCTTTTTCAGCTTGAGAGCTACTTCTGAGACAACAAAGTCGAAAAGATCTACCACATGATTAACATATTGACTGCGTGTTTAGATGTCAACTTAAATACAACCGTTCACTGCCAAACACGTCTTTAGACGTCTTTAGCAGAAACACCTAGGAAACCTTGCAGTGAGTCAATTGTGAGATGAGCATAGACTCGTAGGCATAGCTACGGGAGAAGTAGAGAAGCTTATGGCATGGCAGAATTTGCCACTAGCATAACGAAAGCGTAATTCGGAGAAGTTTAGGCAGTTCACACTGGATCAGAGTATGTGTCACTGTCACAGTAGTTCGAGTAGTGTCCCGATCGTGGGAGATGGAGGAGATCAACCCAGCTAGCTCACATTTCCGGGTCAGGTAAGATTTGCGAACCGGATGTAGATCACTAGGTTATCAACAGCCTGAAAATGCTTATGTTTACCGTGTGACAACAATGTCTATTGTATTACCAAAAGACCCCTGTTACTGTTGTTTTCGTGGTTTTATCGAAGGAAGACATTTCCCGATGTTTGACGTGTCAGTAGACTCAAAAATATGTGCATCCATTTTTGGCCAAAACCGGAGTAGCTTTTGTTCGCCTGCTGATATCTGAGGAATGGAAAACTTCTTTTCTGGTGAAAGAAGAGAGTCTGCTCTCTCTTTTGGTAGTTTGGTGGTTACATAGTCATAGCACATATTCTATGGCTCTTTAAAAATCAGTCAAATTCTCCAAAACCTGGTATTCTCGAGTTCTATTTCATATTGGTCAACACACCACAGTATGGGTCATCCTCCCGAGAGGGTGAGCTGTTAGGAGACGGAATAGCAAATTAACCACTCCCCACTACGTGCATGCCATCTATAAATACAGGTCTGTGCATGCTGGCAATTTCTCTTTTTCGCCTCCTGAGATTGGTAGCTGAATCGAGACGTGAGAAAACAAACGTATTTGCGGAGCTAGAAATTGCCAACTTCTGCTGAACGGAGAGAGTAAGTTGAGTCAAGCAGGCATTTTGATTATCTTGTTCATTGGCCTCTGCTCTTGTGAGAGAGTAAGTCGAGTTGAACGGTTTTTGACCACCTTTTGTTGGTTTAATATAGCCTCTGCTCTCGTGGGGGAGTATGCTACTGCTGGAAAACGCATTTCTTTTTAATTTTTCAATTTGGACGGTTTTGTGTGATCGTCAACTATATGTTTTACCACTGCACAGTTAAGCATGCGGTGGTGCAGCAGTAGAGCATTGTTAATGGTATCACACGTTTTTCTATAGTTGCGGTATATTTGCCATGTTTTACAACTTAAATATAGCTCAAGTTATGTTAAATTAATTATGAACAGCCTCTGGGAGCCTTTTTGTCTGTGAGGACAAAAGCTTCCCAAGCTAACTACCGGTAGTCCAGTCAATCTAGCACAAATTGACAAAAAAATTGCAACAGAAATGGTTCATGGTTTTTCTGGGTCCTAACACCCCCTGAATCACATACTAAAAGACGACCACCGTAGATGGAGTGGAACATATAGGCCTATGTTTTCTAAGTTAAAGGGCAAAGTTGTGCAAATTTGGCAAAGTCAAATTGAGTTGAATAGGGTAAAATTTTAAATTAATAGATATCACTATGAAACTTCTTCAGTTGATTAGTTACATCATAACAAAGAAAAAATGTATTGGAAGTTTTTGGAGATGTTATGTTTATACCTATCCATAAAATGTACCATAATCTCCATAACAAAATACACAATCTAAAGATTTAAAATTAATAGATATCACTATGAAACTTCTCCAGTTGATTAGTTACATCATGGAAAAGACAAATGTATTGCAAACCTTTGAAGATATTACATTTATATTATGCAAATTAGGCATTTATGCATGAAATATACCATAACATCCATAACAAAATACACAGTGTAAAAATCGGATGAAGCCACATAAAAAAAAAATCTATTGTTTCATTCTGGCCATAATGTTTTCGAATGTAACGAATGTAACTTCCCATGTAACTTCCCACTATTTTTCTCATATGTCTTTCCTGTCTCCCAGGGTAGTTGGTGGAGTAGGGCCCCTCCATCCAAGACATACTGTAGGCCTACAACATATCTCCTTCTGGCAAATCATCATGAAGCACAGCCTCGTGTAGCTGCAATCAAAAGTCTCTGAAACAAGAGCTATGGATCCATGTGGGCAACTTCATTATTCAGTTTTACAGTGGATTTTGAGTCCAGGGTGACTGCTTGTGCTTTTTTCTTGAAGACATATTCTGTCACATGCCTCCCATTCATGTTCTTTAAAATACTTTCCCTGATCTCTTTGGAAAGATCAACGTTCACTCCATTGTGGATTATATCACCTGTGATAAGGTGTTGGGAGTGTTCGTATCGATCAAATGGATTGTGTGACCCACAGCTCTTGTTTCAGACATTTTTGATTGCAGCTACACAGAGACATGCTGGCTGAAGTCTTCAAGTGTGAACTATGTGGTAATCCACCAGAACAATGTTTCTACTAGCTAACAAACACCAACTGGCAAAAGAAATATGGAAGGCTATGCCTCATGATCATGCGCCAGAAGGAGATGTTGTAAGTCTTCGATGGAGGGCCCCCCTTCACCGACTACCCTGGGAGACAGGAAAGACATGTGAGGAAATAGTGGGAAGTTGCATTCGTTACATTTGAAAACATTGCGGCCAGAATGAAATAATAGATTTTTTATGTGGCTTCATCCGATTGTAAGCTGTGAGGAAACAAAGGACCTGGGGCCTTGTCTCACCATACATGTTCTGTATTTCCAGTGATCTGCTGAAAGTCTGTTGAAATAATAACTTTGACAAATCTGACTCCATTAACATACCGGTAAATGACCTGACTCCAATAAGTATAGGTTATGTATCACTTGTACAGTCTTAAGATCCCACCATGCCAAATGTCTTGCTTACCAATAATGGACAAAGTCTGAGTGTGGTGCCTGCTCTATAGTCATAGACCTAATGACAAATGTTATCCTAAGTACACAGTGGATTGTAAATATGCACTTTAAATAATTGGGCATCTGTGAGATCATTAAAAACCCTGAATGGGAATCTCTTGTTTTGAGCTTTTTTAGCTTTTTTTGGACATTGAGTGCGAGCTTCGATCTGTTTTCCGTGCCTGCTCTATAGACAAAGACCTAATGACTATCAAATATTGTCCTAAGCACACTGTGGATTGTTCAATCTGTGTGTCGATTTGAACGTCTATTAGTCAAATGTCAAAAATACATTATAACAGTTCAGTCATATTGTGGCTACACCATACCTTACTGAACTACATCTCTGGGGGAAGCTATACCAAAGAGACCAGGAATCCTAGATTCCTCATAAACATATTAGGACTAACCTATTTCTTGATGAGACTGAGACCATTAAAGACTTAGACCATCAAAATGAGACCGAACATTACACACAATATTCCATGAATTTATAGCATTTCTTTGTGTTGTGTAGTGAAGACAAATTGGGAGATAAGGTTGCAGAGGTAGTGTGGCTTATCCTAATATTGTCTCTTGAATATGGTAGAAACATCTGCCTTACACGATTTTTAGATTGTGTATTTTGAGATTATTGTACATTTTATGGACAAATGCCTAATTTGCATAGGCTATATAAACGTAATATCTCCAAAAGTTTGCAATACATTTGTCTTTGCTATGATGTAACTAATCAACTGGAGAAGTTTCATAGTGATATCTATTAATTTTAAATCTTTAGATTGTGTATTTTGTTATGGAGATTATGGTACATTTTATGGATAAATGCCTAATTTGCATATATAAACATAACATCTCCAAAAACTTCCAATACATTTTTTTTGTTATGATGTAACTAATTAACTGAAGAAGTTACATAGTGATATCTATTAATTTAAAATTTTACCCTATTCAACTCAATTTGACTTTGCCAAATTTGCACAAGTTTGCCCTTTAACTTAGAAAATATATATGTTCCACTCCATCTACGGCGGTCAACTTTTAGTATGTGATTCAGGGGGGTGTTAGGACCCAGAAAAACCATGAACCATTTCTGTTGCAGTTTTTTTGTCAATTTGCACTAGATTGACTGGACTACTCCTGAATTTTCTGCTAAGCTTCAGTTATCTTGGGCTTCTCCTAGCACCAGTACACTGCTGAGAATCCAGCTGCCCTCTTTGGAAAAAAAAAAAAAAAAAAAAACAGGGGCTGAGAGCTATGGGCTCTGCAGCTCCCATTATAGGCCCTACATTTGCAATGTTGGCCGGAACAACAGCCGAGGCTGGCAAGGGTGCACTCCATCCCAGCAAGCACTGCAGGGTTGTTGACTCTCAATTGCGGAAAGCCTATCAGCCTATCAGCTTTAGCAGGTTTACCTGGAAGGATTACTGCAAGACATGACATCTTCTACCCCTGAGGGTGAGGTTCCAGAGATGCTTAGAGTGGTGGACATGATTCCGGCTTTAGGTCAGTCCATAGCATCTGTGGTCCAGGCACGATGGCAGGTTTGACTGTGACGGTCCAGTGTGCCAGACCAGGACTGTATGGCAGTGGTGGCGGCTCCTGTGACGAGGTGTTTGGTCCACCATATGAGGCGGCCCTTGAGCAGTCAGGGAGGGCAAGCGAACTGACCCACTCTGTACGTTTGGCTGCTAGGGCAGGTCGCTCTTGGTCTAGCAACACCGATTCTGCTCTTCCCCACAAACCTGGACTGGTCCACAGCGGCAACGGCAGGGCCAAGCCAAGATGGTCATTGCTCCTTTCGCCAACAAAGGATCTTAAGGCCTACACAAGATCGGCAACCTGGGTGTACTATGTGATGCTGACAATTACCGGCCTCCAATTTCACGCGTTACACCTCAACACCTTTCTCATTGGTGTTAGTGCACTTTGGTGCTCAACACCCTGGAGTCAGGATATCAACTGCAGTTCAGAACCAGCCCACCTCGTTTTCACGAGGTTGTCCCGCCAGTCTTGAAAGGCAATGCCAAGCATGACTCACTTTCACAGGAAGTTTCCATTATGAAAAAGGATAGGGCAGGGGTATTACTCCACCTAGTTCCTCATTATGAAAAAGGATGGTCGCTCCCCGTCCTCAATCTAAGAAGGTTCAACCAATACTTGCAGCGACTCCCCTTTAGGATACAGTCTTTCAGCTGTTCTAGCTTTCATCCAACAAGGGGACTGGGTTACAACAGTGGACATTCCAATCCACCAAGCTACAGTGGAGTATCTAGGTCAGGTGCTGGATTCTGTGCCAATGAGGGCCTGCTTGTCTCCTCAGCGGCAGCTGGTGTTGAAGGAGAACTTGTAGTATTGACTATAGAGTATTGACTGCTTTGGCAATATAAGTACCCTCTTGTCATGCCAATAAAGCACTTTGAATCTTGATTCTTGTCCCATATTTTGGGCACAATGCAAATTTTGGTAAAGTACGGTCAGAGGTTGTTCGACCTGATGGAAGCAGCAGCTCATGTTGTGTCTAAGTCTGATCAACATGCGACCACTACAACAGTGGTTCTCAAAGAATGGTGTGAGCCCTGTATGGCCATTGCAGCAACCATACAGGCAGCAAGGGCCCTTTATGCTGGTAGATGGAACAAGGTTTGATCGGTGGTGTCACTCAGAGGTGTGATGTTCCTTTTCATTTTGTTCATCTTTCTATCAGTCTCCTTTGGAGGTCTTAAGGAATCTACATTAAGAGGGTATATGGCCATATCTGACTGTCACAGTGTCATGGATGGGTTGTCAGTTGGCTCACAGCCCCGTTTGGCGGTTCCTCAAAGGGGCCTGGAGGCTATGTCCCATCACGTCCCTGTATGGTCCTATATTGGGATCTGAAGTTTTTGAGGCGCTATCAGGACCACCTTCTGAGCCGTGGTCTCAGATTGATGTGGGGCTTCTTACCCTTAAAGATGGTATTCCTCCTGGCTATTACATCAGTAAGGCCTGTCAGTGAATTGCATGTCTCGTCAGTCCATCCATCTTGTCTGAGGCTCGGGAAAAATGGTAGCCCGATATGATTGTCCGTTTTCCACGTTTTTACTTTGCAAAGCGTCTGAAACATCTCCATTGGCAATCGTTTCCACTCTAGAGGGTTCTATGCACTATGCAATGTTTTGAAATAGTTTGCTAAAATTTGTCTAAAGCAAAACTGTCTGTGAAAATGAAGTCATTTGTACACTCCCTGACTGACTGGAGGTACGACATGAAATGAGCAGAGCCAGTAGCCGGCGTTCACCTGGCTAGTAGAGTGGTTCCCCAGTTGACCGAACGCTACTTTTCTGCCCAAGGTTGTTCCTCAGTCTTTTGCTTCTACACCATTGATTGTTGAACCTTTTCCCGACAGTGCTTCACCATGCCTTCCCAGTTCAGGCACTACGGGTTTATCTTGAGACCACCAGAGCAGTTTCCAAACAGCACCTGGTTCATTGGGTTGTGCAGGCCATTGAGTTGGCCTACAGAGAGAAACGGATCCCCCCACCTGCAAAGGTTGTGGCAGCTTCTTGGGCACTGTTTCCTTGGGGACATCTGTGCGGCAGCTGGATGGCTGTCCTCCCTTACATTTGCACAATTCTGCAGGCTTAATGTAGCCTCTACTGTAACTGCCTCTGTCCTTCAGGCAAGAGGACAGTCACTATCTACTTTTCGTGTAGGACCTGTATATGTAGGTGGCACGCACGTAGTGGGGAGTGGTTAATTTGCTATTCCGTCTCCTAACAGCTCACCCTCTCGGAGAGGATGACCCATACTGTGGTGTGTTGACCTTCATTCACAGAACCTGGGTTACCTGCGTAACCCTTCGCTCTCAATTCTGAAAACGGCTGGCAGTCAATGAGTTAAAAAAATAAATAATAAATAAAAATACTTGAATCCCAGGTGCACTTTTTCTGCAGTTCATACTTCCCCTTGCTTCAGATCTACCACGATATGGCCTTTTTGTTGTACTCTCAGTAAACTGGCCCGTCAGTTCTTATATAAAATGTCATATTATGAAGCAACCACACTGACTGGCTCTCAACATTTTGACTATAACTTGACCTAGGGTCAGGTTATATAGTCATAGTTGCTAACTTATTTAGCTACTTAGTTCAGAATATGTTTGTGTTTCCCAACGTCATTGGCCAGACTAATGAACTTCCTTGACAGCATAACTAAGTATGGTGATAACATTTAATTTATGCGATGCATCGTTGTTGCAGGGTTAAATTTCATCTTCCAGCCTAACACTCCTTGGTCTTCGTTAAGTTATGGTTACGGGATGTGTTCTTGGACTATTTTGAGGAGAAATACTGTTGACATGACACCATTTGACGCATTACTCTTACCCACAGCATGAATTAGTTATCACAGTTTGACTTGATCTCAGTGGAATGGGTAGATGCACGTTTTAAAATGTAGCCTATGCATGCATGCATGTTGTCAAAACAAGTGGTCTTCTGGAGTCAAATTTCAAATTAGAACTTTGATGCAAAGAAATAATTATATTACGATTCCTAATTTGAAAACAAGCCGTTATTACAGCACTCCCAGCTGGATACAAAATTGGATTGACAAAACATGTTGGCCACAAGGATGACAGAAACAAAACTTTTCACCCAATTTGCAAAACATCATAGATTACAGGGTTGTACAAAATTTGGGATTGAATTGAGAATGACCCCTAAATTCCAATTCAATTCTTGTATTTGAATTAGAATTTGCAAACAAGAAGTGGAATTACAATTCAAATTCGAATTGCAGGAAGAAGAATTGCAATTCCTTTAAATTCAAAGAAATTCATGATGCATAATTAGGTGTATTTAACGTAGGGTGACCAGACGTCCCCGATCGTCGGGAACAGACCCCATTTTGATGGCCTGTCCCCGCCTGCACCCGTCCACGATTTTGGACGAGTAGCCTACCGATACCTCCCATTCCGGTGGCACATGTATGGGATAAAAAAACATAAACACCCAGCCAGTTCCAGCTGAGTTACAGAATTAATCCATGCCTTAAGTTGCCACCTGTCTCGTTTTTTGACTAAATCTTCCTTCTTTTTGGTTGTCTGGCCAGGAAAACTTACACGCTCTTCCTCTATCAGTTTTAATTGACTATTTTCCCCTTGCCAATCCATTTTGCGCATTTACGCACTTGACGGAACCGCAAAAATGGCATTTAAACGTCTTTGCCGGTTTAGCAAATGCAGGTCTTGTATTTCATTTCAAGTTTTCTTTCTCTCACCCCAACGAATCTAAAAGACAGCCGAGTAGGTTATTTTTATTTCTTAAAAGGGCAACAGCTTGAAAAAAAAAACTTTGATCTATTCTGTTGATATTTTACCTAAGATGGTGGGTGTATGACTTCTGCCCATGATGGCAGGAGTAGATACTTATTGCAATAATCTCTCCTTATGGGTTATTTCCCTTGTATCAAAAGGCATACAGATGGGTGCAGACAGGTAGGGCCCACATTTAAAATGGTTAAAATGGCTTATCACTTCCTACAACCCTTGACAGACCCTAGAATGCCCTTAGCATACAGAATAATACACAATGCAATGCATTATCCAGTATGCCTATGATAATCATTCTGTCTGAAATTTTGTGAAAACAAAAATTGTAACGTCAGGCCTACTGGCTGTTAGCCTGACTAATAAGCCGACTGTTGACTCCGTTACAGTCTGGAACAATGCAATTGAAACATGTTTCCGTTTGGATATGATGTATCCTCTCACCTGGCTATCACTTCCGCATTCAGCAGTAACAGATCGCTAGCTAATTCCAATTTATTTTGACATTGTGGCGGCAATAAGTCCTCAAGATCATGAATGTTAATGTCATGTACCAATTTTGTAAAGGTAATTCGAAAGTAGGGGGAGAATAACGAACGTGTTCAGGCAAGTTAAGAGACATCACTCTATACTGTGTGCTGATTGGCTAAATCGTGAGTGAACCAAGGTAGGCGCTCTATTCCAGACTAGTAAGGAGGTAAAATTCAAGATGGCGCTGCCAGGCCTAACGGGCTGTATGGATTCTGCAAATTCCTTTCTTTTATTCATAGACCTAATTGTGGCATTATAGAATTTACAGGGAAAAACATCCAGTTACTGGGAACAACATATTGGCCATCAGCTAATCCTAATAGGTAGCCTACAGTATCAGCACCAGCCATTTGAAAAACCACAACAGCCATTTGAAGATAATAAAAGTCCATATCATGTGTCCAGGTTTGTGGTCAGACATAAGTGTATAGCCCACTGAAAGGGAAAAAGAAAGCCTCCTCGGCTATTTATGGAAAAACTACAAAACAACAAAAAAGAACCCCCAATTTGGAGAGAGCAAAAAAAACCTGAATGTTTTAGTGTTACTTTTTTTTTCGCCGAACGCAATAATGTCCCCCATTTTTCTCAAAGAAATCTGGTCACCTTAATTTAACACTGAAACTTAACAGCATAAATGATATTTTAAAACAACATTAATGTCATGAAGATATGTATTGTGTGGACTTTATAATGGTGAAATGGGGGACTTGGGTAGTATATCTAGCCTGGGCGAAAGCGACTGTTGACTATGTCATACAGTCTGTGCCCTACGCAATTGAAATAGGTTTCCGTTTGGATATGACGTATTCCCTCGCCTGGCTCTCACGCCTACAACTTTCGCTTTCATTATTAACAGTATAATCGCAAGTTCTGATCTATTTTGAGATCGTAGTGGCAATAAATCCTCACAATCGTGGATGCTAATGTCATGTACCAATTTTGTGAATGTATTTTGAAAGTGGGGGAGAGAATAACAAACACGTCCCTATCCTGTAGGACTACAACATTTTGAGACATCGCTCTAAACTGTGTGCTGATTGGCTAAACCTTAGAGTAACCGAGGGAAAGGCGGGAAGGGGGTTTATTCTAGACTACGTGCGGAGATAAAATGTTTAGCGGAGGTACGTAGGATGGCATCGCCAGGCTATAGTATATCCTCGGTAAGTCATACTTTTGTAAGAGTGGTCTGGATCACTCTTAAGCTTTACCTTAACACAAACATGTTTTATAGCTTTCAAAATGAAATGTGGTACTAGACTCGAGACTTGTGCGCACTTAGCAGAAGTCTGTTTGCACACCACACTGGTCTCGAACCTGTTATCTCGTCAATTACAACAAACTCATGGCATGGAGATCAGCTACATCAGAGATGGACAATTGCGGCCCCAGAGCAGCCCCTACAACATTTACTAATTATAATTAAAAAAAAAAATCTGTTGTAATTACACCGTTGTCCATTAGGCTATTTCCGCTTTTTCCGTTTAAAATAAAAAATAAAAAAAATTAAGCAAAGCGCAATGAGAGGGGGATTTCATTTTGGAGACTGTCCTCAGAGATTTTGGAGTCCTCAGAGATTTTGCCCTGTCAATGGCCAGCATGTTTGGGATCACTTACATTTGTGAGAGCAGTTTTTCCACAATGAAGCACATTAAATCAAAGGAGAGAAACAGGCTCACTGATGACACACTTTTTCATTTGATGCGGATTGGATGCACAAAGATTGACATTGATATCCAGTCTATTGTGTGGCAACAGAAAAATCCACAAGTATCTCATTAAGTTGTTAACTGGGCTGTTTTTTGTTTGTTTTGCCACATTAAATGTGAGCTCTTGGCACTTTGTTTCTTTTACAACACACTTTGTGTTTAACAGAGAGTTATGTTGAAAATGCATTTCTGTGTGGGAAATATGTATGTTGGTTCAATAAACATACAGACATAAGAATATACAAATATTTTGCCCTTATTTAAAATTCGATTGTAACTTCTCTCATATTTGATTAGTTGAAGTGTGCGGTCTTCATCATAGAAGTTGGCCATCCCTGGGCTACATTATGAGCTCTGTGATTTGGGAAAAGCCCCATTAGGAGATGGAGAATTCTCTAGCTGCACAGCAGGGGTTCAAGATATTGATGCTTTTATTGATATCTTTTTGTTACCGTTTGCATTATTAGGTGGATATGCCATCAGGACAGGTTCTTCATTGCAGTGTTACTGATAAAGGTCGGCAGGGTTACACTGACATGGTCATTTTCATAAAAAATATGAACTGTTATTAATGGCAGCAAAATGATGCAATTTATAGTTGTTACAAAACCATAAAACATTAATTCTTACTTGTTATGACCCTAGAGATGGGTTTGCTCTGAAGCCTCTTCTGGACAGTGGAGGCATTGATGGAATATTCTGTCCCCACCTCCAAGCCAGAAAAGCAGTATTGAAGAGATTTGGAGGTCACAGTCTTCTTACATACCCCACCACTGCTGAGGGTCAGCAGATATGAGACCTCATCAACTCCATCTGGTTTACTCCATGTCGCTGACACTGATGTTAGAGTTGCATTTGTTGCTATATTTTCAGGAGTAGGGATATCTGAAAGAACAGTTAAACAGTTAACAGTTAAACAACAACATCAAAATCGCATCACCTGCAGCACATTGAAATCAAAATGGTTGTTATTGATATATGTTTTTCTTTTTCCTTTCAACATACTGCATGTACAACTTTAATTAAGCCCTTTTAAACATACAATCTACCATATAATAAGATAATCCTGAATATAAAATGACCCCTCTTTTCCAGATTAATTTGTGGTGCAAAAAAAAAAAAAACCTTTTCAGGACTTGCTTACAGTAAAAACAGGTAGCCTAAAATAAGAGGCGGGTAAACTATGAATTTTGTAATCACAGCAAGGAAGGGCAGCAATATGCAGAATCATATTTGCAATTGCAGTCGCAAGATTATTTTCTCAATTCCCTCAGTTTATAGTGTTTGAGTTTGAAAGGCCTTGTAACATTGTTCGAAGTTTGAAAATGCATTGCCGTGTGGGTTGAGGCAAGTTTGAAGAGCAAGGCTCAATAAGGATAGCCTGGTCATAAACAGCCCCTTGCTCTACGCTTCTCTTCATACAAAGGCACTAGGGCAGGGGCATCACTAGCCCCTTGGCTGTAGATGTCAATGCGGGCCTGAAATTTTTTTTCATCACATTCTCAGACATCCTAAGTCTTCCGCAAGGTCCGGGAGACTCCCTGATAGTTATAATGCCTCCCTGATTCCCACAAATAGAAAAATATCTCCCGGAATCTAGAGCTAGTAAGCCAGGGCATGCACGTGAAACATTTACGTCTACATCGCGCATCTTAATATGCGCGCATGTGAGAGTGAGCGAGAGAGACAGAGAGAGAAGCGGTGCCTGAGGGAACGGTGTGTGTGTGCGTGCCTGCTCCTGTAGAGCATGGAGGGTGCATGCAAGACATAGAGCGTCCTGATTGGCTTACTTTGCTGAGTAAACCAATCAGCTTTCAGTATGGTCTTTATGGTCTCAGTGCGGTCTTTTAACTCAGTTTGATGAGTCGAGGCAATCTTCAGTTCAGTCAGTAGCCTACGGTAATGTCAACAGGATCGGTATGGCAGAGAAAGAGTGTAAAAAAAAGAAGAAGATACTACAAGACCCATTTTACCTCTGATTATACAAAACAATACCCTTGCCTGATAAGTGTTAAAAACCCACCTGGAACGACACCTCCCTGAAATGAATTTCCCAAGGTTGGGATGTCTGCATTCTTGATGAAAACTTTTTGTGTAAATGAGTTACCACGGCCCTTGTATTCTATCAGGTATTCTTATCTATGATTGTATTCTAGGGGGTGAGGGGGGCCCATGGCAACAGCTTGTGCATGGGGCCCACAATTTGGTGCTGAGCTAGGGTGACCACCTCCAAACAGACAAAATGTGGGACATTTAGCATGTTTAAGTGGGACAATGTGGGGCAGACGTATTAACTTTAAGATAGGGCATACGTTGGTCCAATGGTCATGTTTGGGCCAGGACTGTATTAATTTGTTCAGGATATTGGGCTAGTCCAATTAAATCTATCATGTTAATGCAATGTGTCAAATTCAAAGTGTTATTTTAGCTCGTCATGAAGTTATTATTGAATAGAATCATACTGGGCCACCATGGCCAAAAATACCGTGCCAGTTTTTGGTCCCAGTCCAGCCCTGATCATCTCCACAGACCAAATGATAGGCTACAGATGCTGACAGGTTGACAGCTTAAAGTATATATATATATGGGCAATTCAACCTCCGACATTTTCATGCATTATTGATGAACAAAATGCCACGTAACCTCCGCAAACCTAGCAGTATTTCACAATTTTGTTCATATTCTTATGCAAACTCCATGGCTGAATATAGGCAAACAAAAAAAATTCATATCATGATTTACATTATAAGAATATGAGCCTTTCAATTTGCGTTATGGACGTGACGAAAAACGGACAAACTTTTGAGAGAGAGTAGTTTTTGATGTGTAGTGTGTGAAATTTCTAGAGAAATGTAAATATTACTACATTCACACCAAAGAGGACACCTCAGTAAAGACAGAGAAAGACTTAATTTCAAATTTAAATGTAAAAAAGTTGGTTTTCATTGGGAGAAATTGCGTTATGGATGTGACGTTATGGACGTGACGCCTGGAAAAACCCTCCAAAACGATACAAAACAATTGGGAATGGTGGATTTTAACCTGTAACGACAGAAATAGTAATAAAACAATAAAAAATAACTGATAGCATTGCAGCTTTGTGTGTGTTATCACCCACTTATGCCCATTATAAGCCCCTCCATTGACTTACATTATGGCTGAATAGGGTAAAAAAATGAACAAATAGATATCCTTTCGAAACTTGCTCAGATGATTATTTACATCGAGGCAATACTTTTTTGTATTGGAAGTTTTCTTAAAGAATTTGTATGTCTGTGTAGATAAGACTTGAAGTTTTAAGGAGAGGTTTACTTTTTCGTGGAATTGCCCATATATAAAAACACTATCATTATCTAAAAGATCAGGCATTATGCAATTAAAATTAAGCTCTCAGAAATTAGATATAGAATCAAACTCAACTTAATATGCAAGACACAAAAAAATATTAAGCCTTGGCTTCAAGTTTAACTAGGCTATTTCTGTGCAAAATAATATGCCAGGTCTAAATCTGCATGTTTGATCATTATTTTCAAAAGAAATGGTGACGTCTCACCAAGTTCCATGAAAATGCCATTGCAAAAATAGATGAGGTAAGATAAGTATTTTTTTCATCTCGCGGGAAATTCAAGTAGCAGGCTACATTACCTTGTCTTATATTAATTCTTGAGCTTTTTTAGATGAATGTAGCTAATGATAAAGCTTTTATCCTTTGGCGCACATACGCATAAAACCATAATAAGCTGGGTGCGATCGTGCCCACAGCGCAGAAACTCTCTCTTTCTCCATCCACTGACAACCAAGAGGCTTTCTACAATCATAACTGAAAGCGTATATATTCTTTTTCGTATCCGAACATATCCGAAATCCGAACTGAAGTCGGACCTGACAGTGTGCTCTCAGATTTGAGAATTACTTGTGAAGGTGTTTGTGCGGTTTAATAGCTTGGTTGATATAGGGGTCAAACTGTAAACTTGCGCTTCTCCGAACAGAAACAAAAGGTCGACATATCGGTGTGTCGAACGAACATGCGGGACTGATGTTCAATTTGAGGTAAAAGGGTAAAATCGCTGTACAATCCAACGCAAAGCGGGACAGGTGGTCACCCTATGCTGAGCCCCAGTCCATAGCCATGTGGTTGGAGGTTGTGTTGGTAGACAAAGAACAACAATAATACAACAGCCTATAATACTGAACCTGAGCTAACACTGGATGAGGCACAGTGACTTACTTTTAGTTTAATTCTGAGCCTCGTTAAGGTATGGTTGGTAGGGGAACTATCTGTGGGCTGTGCTTTCCTTTTATTTGGGAAGACATGCTCCCTCTTGGATAAATCATATGTCACCATGGACTCAACTTCCACTGCTATGCCGACGACATCCAGCTATACATCAGCACCAAACCCTCTGGTCAAATTCCCGCAAATGCAACGCTGAGGAGCTTATATGTAATCAGAGGACAAATGGCTCCTAGTTTCAAAATCGTTTGCGAAATCGTAGGCTAATTTAGAGATCACTTTTTTTTTTAGGCTAACCGACTACCAACAACATTGATCAGTTAACGTTAATACGGCCAACCATCGGTCAAACGGTCAATGGTCAACATCCCTATTTCCTGGATGTAAAAGGGAGCACTTGAGTTCGAATGTAGATTGAAGATAAGTACGTATCTGCAAACTGTTTCCAGATTAAACATAGTTGACGATTTACAATCCCTGTCTTGTCCAGAGGGGTGATTTTGTGAACGCCCTAGAAGCCGTTATCCATCCTTGTCTTCCCAACTGATTGCATGCTGAGTGTCTGTGTGGCAACTTGTGTCTCCTCCTCAGTCACTATTTGCTTCTTCTCTAGTGTATCCACGTGTGAAGTGCTCCCTTCCTACAAGCCTTGTTGGCAGAACACATGTGGTGTGGCCCCCCTTGGACTGCCAGATACATTCTCCTCCTACATCTTGCAACAGATGACCTATAGACAATTGTGTTCCCTCTCCTTTTAAAAAGATATTTAAATATTCATATCACTGCCTCAGAACTTGGCATGGTGTGCTCCAGAGGGTTGCAGGGGTTAGTGGTGGTGCCTTAGTAGCGCCCCCTACCTGTGACATTTGTCTGTTTCATCAGATTTCCTGGTTCTTTTTCTAGCACTTCATAGGCCTCGTTCAGATTGGCATCCCAAATCCGATTTTTTCATATCCAGATTGTATCTAGAATTGATTTCGGGTGGTCTGAACAGCAGAAAACCACATGAATTCCGATTTTTCCGAATCTGTTACGCCCTACATACCCATGTGGTGTCAATTGCGATTCATATAGATACAGACGGCAAGTACGGTTAACGCCCCCAAAGTGCGAGGGTGGAGTCAGCGTGGGGGATAACAGAGGCCAATTTAACATTATGGTGAATGGACAAGGTAGAGAAAGTTACTTAACAATAAAAGATCGCTAAGTAAAATTGAACAAAGTCCATATTAGATGTTTTGTCTAATCATGACCTGTTTGCCTACTTGTGTTTAGACTAAAATAATTTTTCCATCATTAGTTTATTGCAGTTACACTAACAGAAATGTCATGAGCCGTCTCTGCTCCTGTCAAAAGTAAAGCAACTTTCAATCACAAGTCTGATTAGCTCAGTTAAGCAAGCTAAAGTTAGCTACATTCACTGTGGTGATCAATGAAGTTGGCTAGTTAGCAAGCTAATGAAGCTAACAAACATCATCTAAATTGTCATCAGTATCGCGTTTGGAGGGGTGTCAAGTTCAGAATTCACATCGGACCATCTGACCATCATTACTACCTTCAGGCATTGCCCTCAAAGATGTGTCTGGCTCCTTGTAGATGGTGCTCAGTGTAACTTGTAGCTTAGCATGCCATTGACTCCTTCACTAATTTAGGGTTTGTTTTCCCCCACATGGGGGACACGAGGAGCTGATTTTATGGGCGTGCCCGGACTTGCCGTCTGTATCTATCGGATATGCTGCGATCTGAACAGCTTTTCCACATGGGATAAGATTTCACCGTGTCACTTGCGTCATTTGTCACGTGACACAAACATCAACACGTGGAATGCAGATGGACGGAAGTGAGAGATCAATGTTAATTCTCCTTTTAAAAAACAGTGTCGTTTGCTATAACAACGTGTCAGTGCGCGTTATGGATTTGCCGCAAGTTGGAGTTTACCTCGCGTGTGGAAAGCAAGGCTTACCTCGCGTGTGGAAAGCAACGTCAGTGAAAGTTTTCAACCACACATCAGAAAGGCAACTAACAGCTGTGCTGGACTGCATTGATGCACTGAAATAAAGATGAGTAACTTTATTCTTCCATCTCTGATACTTCCTTGTTACTTGTAGCTGTGTGCTACGGCCCCACTTAACCATCTGAGAGAGAAACAACCAACATTCTACCCTCCGCGGTTTTGTTTATTATTTGTGGGCATGATGCGTTAGGGTACCATAGTAACCCACCTGGATATGGCAGGTGATTAGCGGACATGGAGATCCGATATGACAAGCAATGTGAACGCGGTTGATAGAGATATCTGATGTTGATCAGATATGCTAAAAATCAGATTTGGAGTGCAGTCTGAACATAGCCATAGACCGAAGCCGCCGCCACGCGCTGCCATTTGCACCATTAAGAGTTTAAGCCAACGCCAGCCAATAACTTTTTAAGCCATTAAGCCGCCAGCTGATAAAGTTTTGGCTGAGCCAGCCAGGTAGAAGCATTTGCAACAACTATTTTGCTTCTCTCAGTCACACACAGAAACATGAGCCTATGCACACCGGAGTTCCGAAATTATGCATCAGAGGCATTAGTCGTGTCATATAGACCATACGCTTTTTTTCCACAGTGAAAAGCTGCGCTGTGCAAACATAGCCTACAAGTTTCAAGCATGGTTAGTTAAAAGAAAGATTTCAATAGCCAAATGTTCATGATTACATTTTGAATTACAATTATAGCCTACCTTTAGGCTCATAATCCTGAGCTATAAGACGTTTCATACCCACATCATTTCCATCGCGGACCTGCCCTGACTAAAGTAAATGAATCACGTAAATGCCTAACAGCCTGTATATTCCAACACGTTTAAAAACTTATATGAAAAGGAGAAACACGTTCAATTTAATTAAGAACCATAGGCCTACTGTCAATTTCAACAGAGGTCTTGTTTGCGTTTGTCCTAGGTGATGCGCGCCTGCAGAAAATATGGCAAGCCATTTTTTCGTTTAGCCTATGGCAAGCCATTCAGTATGATTGGCTTGCAATATGATTATTTTAATGTAATAATAATAGACTAATGCTTTGGGCTTTTTTTGTTCAGGTAGGCTATCAATTTATGTATCATTGAGGAACTGGTACAGTTTTAAAGTAGGCTATTAAATTGGTTCTTGTATGAAGAAATATAGGCTAATAAATAGCCTACCCAACCCTAAACTATGATAGTGATACACATGTTAGTCATACATTGCTACTGAGATCAGTAGCATCTATAGACATAAAAATGGCAACTTCAGCCATTTGTAGCCATGAACATTTTGGCGGCTGCAGCAGCCATTTAGGTTTTGGCTGAGCCGGCTAGCCAGCCAATAACATCTTCAGCCAGCCATTATCCTTAAAACAAACGGCTTCGGGGTCTAGCACTTCATGACCTCAGGATCTATGTTGATTCACACCAGTGATGCGCGGGTTGACCCAAATGGAGCGGGTGTCCGCAGTTAAGAGTCACCATAAAATATTTTTAATTATATATTTGGGTCAGATTGTAGATGTGGTCGGTCCTTCCTTATGTGGTAAACCTGCATTACCAGGTAATTCCTCTAGATGGAGTTAGCACCCTATGTATAAATATATATATATAGTATATAAATATATATATATAGTATATACGAAAATACATTACCTATTGAGCTCATGCAGTTTATTCCAAAATGCAGCAATTATTACAAAATGTGTAAATTATTACATAATGGACACAAAATGTATTACATTTTGTTAGGTTACTAAATAATGCGATGTTATTACATAGTGGGTTGTAACACCCCCTACTACCACCGATATGGTTCTTCTACAATCTTACGGTATGTTTAGCATACTAGCCTCTGTACTAAAGTCAGTGTTTCAAATAACCTGGCGCGATAATTTGCTGTTGGCGGGAGTTGGATTTCGTTTTTATTTTCATTTCATTTTGCGTTTTATTGCTGCGGCGAATCCAAGACCCAATTAATTTATTTGGTGTGGCCTAATGCACAGGGATTTGGCAATTTGTTGGCATTTGTTGCATAAACTCTATTAAGAGGTGGATAAACTATTTCTAAAACTTGAGAGATAGGCTATTACGTTTACTAAATTCCTGAAAAAAAAATAGTCTTTTGATAATTACTACAAATGAAAGTATACCAAGTTAGCTAACAAGTCAACTTATTGATAAATTTGCTACATTTAAATTTAATGTATTGTACCATGTGAATGATCATAAAAGTGTCTGCATTACAACCATGTGTTAGAAGTCTGACTGTTTGACTTGGGTAGGCTACAGCCTTGCATGTCAAAGGGAGTTGGCCACAATATCGTAACACTCAAATATTGCAAATATTTGCTTCTCTCATTTCCACCGAACAGTAACTGATTTGCTGGCATGTAGAAAAACGTTATGATCAACTTATGATCAACATTTCCAATAGTATCTGATTGAGGGGTTATGAGTGTTTTCCATAGTTTGATCATAAGCTGCTGTTGAAAAGTAACAGTGACAGTAACAGAGCCACAAGCAAGAGAGGGTTATGCACCTCCGTCCAAATGTGATCATATTTGAAGTGTCCTGACTTTGTGCGCATTTAAACACTATATCATTATCTAAACTGGATCAAGCAATAGTGAAGTGCATGGTTTTTTTTTTAGAAACAGTGCTATGTTTTCTTTTCTCCAGAAGTATTTAAAGTAGTGCTGGGAAAATTAACTGATTAATCACGTGATTAATCCAAAAAAATTAACTCGGATTAAAAAAATTAACTCAGATTAATCCTGATGGATATGGTTCCACTTCCATGGCATGTATTATGTTCAATTTCAGATAGAAAATGGCTCGGCTATCAAGTCAAACTATACAAAGATTATAGCCTTGCTCCTGACTGTCCAACAACTTGTTTGGGGAATCCTTGGGGGTAGGGGACAAGTGTGGATTGCCCCATTTGAGACAACCAAAGCCAACTATTTAGTATCAGGGCCTTTACAGGGCAAAATAAGGATCCAACATACTATAGCATCCAAATTCTTACTAGAAGAAATGAGTTGCGATTAAAAGTGATTAATCATGATTAATCATTGCAAAATTTTGTGATTAATCAGATTAATTTTTTTAATCGTTTGACAGCACTAATTTAAAGAATAAAAAAATGTCTTAAATTCAGGCTAATTTGGTATCTATAGTATACAGACCATATTGAAGATTGAACTTTTGATATTCACTGGATCCACACCTGTGTATGCAGTTGCAGAGACATAGGCACTCTGGCTGTTAGCATAAATAGTGGCCACACTAAATGTGTACTTTTCTCCTGGAGTGAGATTCTGAATATCCACTTCCTGACCCGGCACTATGAGGTTTCCACAGTCTACCTCACTTCTCCAGGTCACAGTATACTGAGGAGGCTCAGTCAGTCCTTCAGGAGCTCCCCAGCTCAGACACACAGAGTCCGTCTTCACTGACTTGATAGTTATTGGTTTGGGAGGAGGCAGTTCTGAGAAGAATAACAACTCAATGAATCAGATATTTATTTTAAGTCCAATAACATTCATCATGCATCAGGTTTGAAATTGGCCTTGTTTGCGTAAGCCTGTAAGGTGTAGATGGTGCCTTGATATTATTTGACATTGAAGACAATCTATCAGGTTTTTTAGATTGCAATAAAATATTTATATTTAATGTATAACTTGTACTGACTCATCTTGAGTTTGTGGTCCCAAGAGAAAGAGTTGCATATTCTACTTTTGAAAGCTAAAACTTGACAACAAGCACTTACTTTTCTGAGTAGTCAGCTCAGATTCCTTCATCAGAGTAGTCAGATTCATTTCAGATTCCTTTATATGATAGAACAATATTAAATGTTGCAATATACATGTATAGTACATATTGTCAATATCTAATAATCAATCGCCAAGTTGTATTGCTTACCTCGTTATGTTCTGATAGTCCTGCTATATCATGCCCCATGTGCTTTCTTGAAATACACAATGCACACACTGGAGTCTGGTCAGTATTGCAGAAGAACTCCAGCTCTCTGTGGTGCTGCTGGCAGAGTCTCTGCTCCAGATCTGCAGTGGCCTCTACTAGTCTGTGTCTCTGTAATGCTGGAGCTGTGTAGTGCTGCCTTACATGGTTCTCACAGTAGGAGGCGATGCAAGTAAGACAGGATTTGAAGGCATTTTTTGGGCAAGCTGAACACAGCGCACCTCCAAGTTCATCACTATAAATCATGTCACCAACATAAATTTGTCTGTTTATAACTAATATAAATTACCAGTATATTCCATAATAAAACCTTTGTTTCACAAGACACAAGTCAATTAAATGGTAATTGTTCAAATAAGTATTTGGCAGCATAAAATCATCTTTAAATTTGAATAAAGGTAAGAAAATGTCTTGAATTTCATAACGGAGTATCATACCTTGAGCTTTGTGGCAAGTCCCCTGCAAGCGAACACGGTGGACTCATTGAGGCTGCAGAAGGTGGTTTGGAATGATGAGAGCTGTAGTGGGAAACAGACAGTCCGTAAATAAATAACCCTATGTAGAGTGTTTACAATGCTGAGGCTAAGATCCTGTATGATCTGTCCATAGCAGACCATATTCCTGTTTCCATGTTATTAAATTTGAGCTGCCTACCGGAATTGGCTAGCAATAATAGACGCCAACATACATGTAGGAAAATAGACTGGGCTAAGCTCTCTGAATATGACATTTTGAATTATAATGCTTTAACAGATAAAAGCCGATGCAGCGTTCATATACCACACGTATTTGCTTATGATGTTCACTGTCAAATCAGGACCACAAGAATAAATTATTTATTATGTATGAAAATATAGTGAAGTGTTTGATCAATGATGGTAACCTTTTTACTCAAGACAAGAAAAAACAAAATATCAGACCTGGGTGGAATGAGTATGTGCTTGAGCTTCACTCTGAGGCTAAAAAAGCTCTAAGAAACTGGGTAGCTGCTGGAAACGTAAGACATGGACCTGAATTCCATCATAAGAAGACCATTAATGCCAGGTTCAAAAATGCTGTGCGCTATGTAAAAAGAAATGAGCAAATGCTTAGGGGGAAACTCAATGGCTAAAAAACTCCATCAGAATGATGTACAGGATTTCTGGAAAGAAGTTAAAGTCATTAACAACAGCAAGATGCCTCTTCCATCTACTGTAAATGGTATATCTGGGGATGGGAATATTGCAGAATTATGTGCGAAGCATTTTGGGGAAATTTTCAACTGTGTTGAAAGTGCTGCTTTTAATGTTGATGATGTTGTTTATGATGATGGTATGGTTATTAGACCAGATGAGGTGTGTGATGCTATTGGAAAGCTGGCAGTGAATAAAGCCAGTTGTCCTGACCAAATCACTGCTGAGCATCTGAAGTATGCTAGCTACAGACTGTCAGTGCTGCTTGCTTTATATTTCTCAGGCCTGTTAGCACATGGTGTACTACCTGACTCTTTGTTGTCTGTAGCATGACATCAAATACAATTCAAAAAAGAGTGTAGTGATGATTGCTAGGTCCAAAAATTTCACTTCCCTTCTTTTTTATTTAAATAACTGTGAGTTGGCAAACGTAACTAAAGCAAAATACTTGGGTCATATTATTAGGAGTTATTTATGTGATGATGACATTCAGCGTCAGTGCTGCAAGTTGTATTCCCAAGCGAATATGTTAGCACGGAAATTTTATGTGTGTACGAATGTCAAAATATCTCTCTTTAGAACTTACTGTACTTCATTGTATACAGCACATCTTTGGTGTAGCTATAGCAAGGCAAAGATGAATAAGATCAAAGTGGCTTATAATGATTCGCTTAGAATTTTGCTTAAGGCTCCAAGATGGGAAAGCGCAAGTACCCTGTGTGTCTCTGATAATGTGCCCACATTTCAGTCTCTGATGAGAAACCTCATGTACAAATTTATGTGTAGGTTAACTGACTCAAGAAATAGTATCATAATGTGTTTGTCCAGTATAAAGGAAAGTGACACTCAATACAAATCTGACATATGGAAACATTGGAAAAGCCAACTGTATCCAATCTGACTTTTTAATGAAGGGATATTGTGTGTGTGGGTGTGCGTGCGTGTGTGTGTGTGTGTGGAGTGGGGCTGGATGTGTCTTTTTTATGTCCTATGTAAGTGTATTCAGTATGTTTGTATGTATGTATAACTCTGGACCTTGAGTCTGTTGAATAAAGTTTATTAATGCAATCATGCATAAATAAAATTATGTCTACAGCCACATCAAGAGAAAATGAGCCATTGTCCAATCCCTCCAGGGTGGGTGACCAATCACAATGCTCTGTATGTTTAGGAGTCTTGCTCGGCGGCTCAGTGGTTGTTTGACTTTGCTTGTTCATTGCGCTGAGGTTGTAGCCAGATCTATGGGTAACTTCAGAAACCCTCAAAACCCTCAGAGGAAAACATCAGAAACCCTCAAGTTCACATCACTTCATAATAGCATACCTTTGTGGAAAATCCCCTGCCAGCCAAGGTGGTAGACTCATTGAGGACGCTACAGAAGGTGTTCTGGAATGATGAGTGCTGTAGTAGGAAACAGACAGTCTATAAATAAAGTGTTCACTCACAGTTGTTTGAGGTGTCCATACTCTGCAATCATGCATTATGACATAAATCAAACTAGAAAAGCACTCGGAGAGCGCAGACCTCCGCCAAGGCAATGTGGTCACAGATATAATATATTACCAATATAATATATTACCAGCAAGCGCCCGTCCTCCCACTTGCAACCCCTCTCTCTCCCTTCTCCCACGTCACCCCTCTTGACACTAAATTTCATATGCATGAATTTCCATTGATCACCAACTAGCGGCGCTAGACCCTACAAAGTGGACAGATTTTATCAGGACAGGGTCCTGGGTCCATATACCAAGCTGGGTTATGATACGTCGAACCGTTGCCGAGATATAATGTTTGACCACCAGGAGTGCTAGAGAGTTTAACACATTTTTTTGCTGCATAGTCAGGACTGGGTTGTCAATCCATATAACATTAACAATTTGGCTGCACTATGTCAAAGCGTAGCTGAGATATAATGTTTGACCACTAGGAGTGGTAGAGAGTGTAACATCCTTTTTTCCCTGGTCAGGACCGGGTGAAGAGTCCATATACCAAGTTTGGATGTGATACATCAAAGCATGACCGAGCTATGAGCTCACTTCCTGTTTGGCGACTTTACCGTAAAATTTCATTGGCCGTAGAAGGCGAGCACTTGGACTTTCAAACAAAACAATGGATAAGTTTTATGAGACATGGTCCAAAGATGATGTGTACCAAGTTTCGTGTGAATCAGATAAAGTATGGGTCAGTGGAAATGTTAGTTTCATTTTTGACAAAATCCACTCCAGGGGGTGTTCTGGATCACCGATCACCACCAAAATCGAATCAGTTCTTCATTGTCCCAATACAGATGTGGTCCAAAAATTTCATCCAAATCCGTGCAGTACTTTTCGAGTTATGTTGCTCACAGACAGACACACACACAGACTCACACACGGACACACACACGCCGAGCAAAACATAACCTCCTTGGCGGAGGTAATAATAATTATGTAAGACTGCCACATTCGTAAGGGATAACGGCTGAGGAGGTGACCAGTTCTACAGAAATAATTGGTGAGGTGGAGTCTAAAACTCTGGCGATGCGGAGTTATTCTGCCAAGCCAATTACTCAATGACTCATGGCATTTCCATGGCAACTTGCTCAATCTATGCTGATAGGGCCCCTACATTGCTGTTTACAGCTTTTGCTTACAGATATTGACTATTATCTCCCTTCAGAACGTCATTCTCTTCTCTGATTGGCTGCTACTGTAGGTAACCATTATTTCCAAATAACTGGCTACTTTGGAAGTAGTTATCTGATAGGCATGTTATCAAAAACTCACAATGAACCATAGACTGGTGGAGATATGGCCTCACGGTGTTTAGTAGAAACACAATGGGGTTCTGTACATCCTAAATTTAACGCGTCACATAACCAACTTTTAACTGGTAACGATTAATCAAATGGAGATAAATACATGCATTACCTCAAGGCCAAATCATGCAAGATTTCTTCTCTCAACCCACACAATCAAATCTGATTTTGATGGATCAAGGCATTTGGACAACTAAAATGGCAATAAGTTACTTTTGTGAGGATTGGTTTGTCCCAAAAATGCTAATAGTGTGCCCTGTGAAAAACTACTTTCACTTGATAAAATTCAATATGGGAATTGATGTGATGGTACAGAAATTCCAATGGCAGCTCATTTTGAAATTCGTGTACAGTTCATGTACAGTTTGTGTACAGTTAAGCAACTGTACTGTATGCAAGTCAAACTGTGACCAATTTATAGTGCTTGAGTAACTAATTACATTCCATATTGGAACAGCTTATTCAGAAACATTGGTGAGTGTGAAACATAAAACGCAAGTCAATTAAATTATAATATGTTTAAGGAAGTATTTGGCAGCATAAAACGAGCTTTACTTTGAATGAGGGTAAGAAAACTTCAGAAACTTCAGAAAAGTTCACATCACTTATGGATGCATTAGCATACCTTGTGCTCTGTGGCAATTCCCCTGCAGGCCAAGGTGGTGGCCTGAGTGAGGATGCTGAAGGTGGTTTGGAATGATGAATTCTGTAGTGGGAAAAAGATAATCTGTAAATAAATAGCCCTATGAAAGGCGTGCACGCAAATCAGCAAAATCAAGTTGGTAAGCTTGCAGACAAGAAGCAAAACTTTTTCTGAAAAAAAAAAAAAAAATGGGGATCGACGGGAGGCTGATACAGTTCAAAAGATAAGCTCATATACTGTATACAACTCAAACTGTGGCTCATTCATAGTCATAGTCATAGTCATGTTTATTTATATAGCACAATTTAAAACAACCAAAGGTTGACCAAAGTGCTCAAAAAAAAAAAAAAAACGTTCATGGTGCTTGGAGCTTAAAATAAACTGAAAATGTTATCAATTTTCACAACTGACAATTATATAGATGCCAGGATTCCCATCCCCAAGTGGAAACACAATGGGTTCCTCCCCCAAATAATCCTGAATTTGTAAAGATAAATCATGTGATGTGATGTGATAAATCATGTTATGAACACCCTGTGGTAAGTGTTGATTCCACTCTGTATGTAGAAGGTCCTCCAACTGACTGTTCGCTTTGCATGGACATCACACTGGGCACTGGAGGTCTTTTGTGATGAAGGCTGAGAGAGATTAAAAGTATTGATTTAGGGGGCGCCATGGCTCAGTGGGCTAGTGCATCATACTATAAATCTAGAAATCCGGGTTCAAGTCCTACCCGAGGTATTTTCCCGATTTACCCATTTCCGTCTCTCTCACAAATTTCCTATAACTCTCTACTATCCTTACAGATAAAGGGCAAAAAGCCCTAAAACTATCATTAAATAAAATTGAAAACAAAATTGATTTAGGAAATTAATAAATTAGCTCTAAAAGGAAGATTCTGGAGCATTTTAAAGATCTCATTCCACAACAAAACCTTTTGAAACCGTTCAACCCAATACTAGACAATGAAAGAAAATAGCCTGAGTGAATGAGAAAAAGCGGTAACACTTTATTTCAAGGTTCACATATTAGCCATTAATATACAGCCTACCTAATTAATGCCTGTGTTAGTGACTTGTAAGGCATATGTTAGGCAACATTAAGTAAGGGATAATGAACGACACGGCGTGCAGATATAAAAAAATAACGCGCGTTCAAAGTTCTAAGGCTAACGAGTCCGAAGGCTGAGTTGCCTTATAACTTCAATAAATGCGTATTTTTTTTTTTATATCTGTACACCGTGGAGTTCATTATCCCGCTTATACCACTGTTGCCACTGCTCCGCTATGTGGTTTGACTAACAACATGCCCGTTTTGATGTGGCGAGCTGATGGCTGAAGACAAGATAGTTGTCAGTTGTCAGTTTCCGCCGCAAATCGTCTCAATCAAAACTTACCAAGATAAACTGCCGTTACTAGTTCTAATGTACAGTTGCTAAGCCAGTTGTTAATTCCATGTCCCGTTGTCAAGTGCTAAATCCAAAGAGTCTAACATGTCTTGGGCTCCGTAAATTCACCGTCTCCCATGCTTCCAAACAAAGTGTGACAGAGTTAAAAACCACCGCGGTCACAAGTTACAATGTTGCTGTGTCATGAATGTTGGTCGGGTCACTAAATTGTGAGCTTGTATTAACGTGACAGTTTATTTAAAAGTCAGGGCGAATTGGGAAAATTGATATGCAAGTCTGAATATGGACTGAAAAGTGGAACTACTTCGTAGCCGTGCAGTTACCTGAAAAATAATGCACATTCTAAATAGGGCATCACAATAGGAAATTTGACCAAGCAGTGGTCAAATTTCCTATTTGTTAGGCATGTATTTTGAAATTTCTTGTTCATGACTAATTAGGCCTTTATTCTTGATATCATCTTAATAATGCCCTAATAAGCCTTGATCTCTACTTACTCAGTAGTACCTACCAAAATAGAACATGTATAACCCACTAGTATACTGTCTGAATAAATCCAGAATAGTGGAAGAACACTTGTAGAATAAGCAAGTATATAGCTCAACATCATTGCTGTATTTCACTGTCCAGGTTGCTGTGACGTTGAGCTATACTTGCTTATTCTACAAGTGTTCTGGTGTTTCTGGTGTGATGAGCAAAGGTCTATGAAAGATGGCACCATAACTAACATAATATTAGCAGACTAGAAGTCAGTGGCTGAACAGCATTTAGCAGGGCACTAACTAAGTTTCACAGGTTTTTGCCAATTAAATCGCTGTCAAGTTGACAATGAAACAGCATTGTAGGGAGTTGATAGCCAATCAGAGAAGTAAAAGCTGAAGAAGTCTTTTCCCACAACCCATTTTTCCACGTAACTAACAGCCATCAGTTTGCTATTCGTTCTATGTTTTACCAAATATTATATTGTGCAACACTCGTTTAGAATTTAGATGCAATTGTTGAATCTTTTCCTGGCGCTTAAAGTGTTAAGTATACAGACACCATGCAAACTTTTAAGAAAGCTTTACCCTGAGCAATATCACCAACAATAAATACACAAATCAAGAAGACTGTTAAACACAACAGCAGAAGAAGGTATAAGGAATACAAACAAGTACAAACAAACACTGTGAACATTTTGTAGAGTACATCACTGACTTTCAACCTACCTTTTGGTAATCTGATTCTCCCTAAAGGAGGTCCTTGCGTTTGACATCCTCTTTACGGCCTTCAGGCAGAGCCCCTTCTGATAGACTTCTGGTTTCACCATAGTGACTCATTTTGATGTTTCATAAGGTCATCTATCTAGAACTATTCCATGCCCTACAAGAAAGAAAATTCCAAATGTTTCAAACATGGCCTACTTATCATAATACAGTGACCTACCATCATGTATTGAGATATTAGGCTATAGGCCTAGAAATGGCTTGCAAACTTTTCACTTGTCAATAATAAACATCTGTGTAGTGTAGCTGAAATAATATTGAACATTTTCAACTACACAAAAAGAATGTAGGATATCCAGCCGGTGGCAATATTTGGGACAGAAACATGTGTAGCATTTGATCCACCTTGTGTGATTGGTAGGCCACAGACTGACTATGGGACCTGACTAGTGCTGTCAAACAATTAAAATACTGAATTGCATTAACGCCGTAGTTAACACTGTTGCCTGTGTATGCTACACCACTTAGGCAGGCTACCCTACTGAAAAGTTTCTATAGGATACTGCATCTAGGCTACCCCACACTTATTTTGTAATTATGGAAATATTACACATACAAGTTCTATTTTGTTACATTGTTCTTACTTAAACTTACCCACTTCAAGGGCTGTATATTAAATTGTTAACATGCGTTATTCAAGCAAATTGCGCTGTAATGTAAGAACTCAGTAATTCTATCCCTTGATAATTTTTTATGACACCATCCTTACCAACTACTTACCCAGTACTTCACGGGTAATTGTAATTGTAAATTAAAGCGTTACCAAATAGGTTTTTAAACCAATGCAAATCTGGCATTATGGTCTAGAGTAGACCTACAATGCAAGAGCATACTTTCCCTTAGGGTGAAAATGCATTTTGCCATATTGCCATTTGTAAGCAAGGCGTATAATGTCTGAACTGCAATTTCTACAGCACTGCAAGTGTAGTTTTCCCAAAGGAGATTTTCCTATGTTCACATTTAGCCTTTTTAGTGCTATAGTACTGTATTTTCCTTTCTGTAGCACAATGGCATGATTCATCAACAACTTGCCTTATAAAGATTTTTTTCATAGCAAACTTTTTCACTAACCCCTTGGCAATGATCCCTGGGAGTCCCTGGACCTCAGTTTGAGAACTAAAGGTTAGGACAAAGTTCAAAATTCTACAGCCCACTTTGCTGCTTTTGTTGCTGTGCAAAACAATGTTTTTTTTTGGCACTCTTAGAAGGTAGGCCTATATTTTCCATCATGCATTAGGAATATACATTACATTACTGTAGCTCACTACTTATTTCAGTTTGGTTATCTGTAGCCTATTAATTTAGTTATTCCAAATAATCCAATTTGCAGTGGAATTCTTCATATTAGCCCAATCTATTATATTTGACTTTTTATCCGCAGACAATGACACAATAGTCAGGGAGCCAACGTCTGAAAAGCTCAAGAAAATAGGTTGAACGTGACACCGTCTGTTATACTTTTTATTTGTATTTTTTGGGTTAACTTTAACCCCAAGAACAAATAATTTGAGGGTCTGCTCTGCCGGAAATATTGCAAAAAAAAGTCCCCATTTTAGTGTATGCACCCTTCAATATTTAGCAGAAATATGTGAAAAACTTTTTTTCCCCTAAATCCTCAGTAGATGTCAAAAATACATTCCGGATGCACAGAATGCATGTGCTGACAACATTAACTGCAAAAAATACATTTATATATGATTTTCCCTCCATTGCTAAAAGTAGGCCTAGGCATTTTCTATATTTTCTTTACTTTACTTCATTGTCAATCAACTATTCTCACAAGTCAATATGCTATTCTCTTCACTTATTTGTATACTCACTACACATAAAAAATTATAAAGTCCAACCAGAATCAGTGGAAATGGGATGATTTCTAGTGAGGCTCTAAGCCCATTGATTACAAACTAGAATTGAAATCACCACTGACCCCACTTTTTAAATAGAGTAGCCTATATGATTTTACAATTTGGTGAAAAGTATATGGACATATGGATGGTGACTGATGGGGGAATAGTTAATTGCAAGCAATGAAGTAAATATGAAAATATTTGGAAAAAGTAAGAAAACCAACTTTTTTTTGTACATAACTGAACTGAAATCATATTAAAATGTGTTTTAAGAATTTTCTTTTCAATGTTGTTAGCACTTGTGTTCTGTGCATCTGGAATGTATTTCTGGACAGGCACTGAGGATTTTTCTGATGAATAATACACTGTATACACTAAAATGGGCACAATTTTTTTTCACAATATTTCCGCCAGAGCAGACCCTCCAATTATTGGTTCTTAGGGTCAAAATTAACAGAAAAAAAACCACAAATAGAAAGTATAACAAACCATGTCGGGTTCAACCCATTTTTGAGACTTTGGCTGTCTGACTACAAGGGTTTCTGTTGCAATTCAATCATTAAAAAGGTCATGGTCATGGGTAAACGTCATTTAGTGCGACCATAAATTATCTTAAAAATAAATAAATAAATAACATCCTTAACTTTTTTATACAAGGCATCAAAAATGTAGTGCATTCTATAAAGTTTTTCAAGTTTTATGTTTTTGCTATACCGGGTAGAGTGATCACCTAATTCATATTGCAAGAAGAGTATTTTTACAGTAAAATATATCTGACGAAACTGCCAGAAAAATACCATTCACTTAGGCTACTGAAACTGTTCAAGTGATTAATATTTTAGACCAAGGGATGAGAGATTTCTTACTGAATTTTATACAGATAGGCTATTGATAAATTTGGTCGCACCACATGATGGGTGATCACACCAAATGACAGAATGATCTCATGTTATCATGTATACCGACCAAGATATCAGTGACAGTGATCAGCTCAGCCAGCTCACCTTGTTCTTCTTATGGGGTGATTTGTTAATTTTGACTTCACAAGAGTAGTAGAGTAAGATAGCCGATTTGCTTTGAGATTTTACATATTGATGGTATTCAGGGTTACCTTTACCCTGGCTAGACCCAAATTGACCTGGACTGAACAACGTTCCTTGGGTGAAATATGGCCAAGGATTTCATTTGCTTTTGGATTAAACTCTTCCACAGGTTGATTGGCTATTCTCAACATTTACTGGAAGCAGCAGCATCTAGACTACAGTAAATAGTTTGAATTTACTCTCAGTTCAAGCCAAATATTTTTTCCCACATTGATTTTTTTTACTCAGTAATCAGGGAGGTTTTAAGAAAGTAGTGAAGTACAAAGTAGGCTACAATACTTGTCTCAAAATGTACTCAAGTAAAAGTAAAATTACCTATTTGATAAACTACTTTAAAAATTACAAATTACCCTAAAAAGCTACTTAATTACAGTAATTTGAGTAAATGTAATTAGTTACTTTCCACCTCTGTGTATAAGCATGAACCTGAACACCCGTCCACTTCCCGCACACTATTCGATTGCTTGCGACCGCATCTCATTCTCCGCATCCTATTTTTCCATTGTAGTTGTATCAAAGACAACGTTTCCTTTCGATACCGTCAATTTATAAATTGTGCATAATCTGTCATCTGTTCAGCCAAATAGCCTCAGAGTCAGTTCAAACACCGTAAATGAAGTTCTACGAAACGTCTGTCCTGAAATGCCCTGACAATAAAATACACAGGTGGAGAGAAAGTGAAAGCGCATCTAAGTCAGACACTCAGATAGCGTAACCCTAACTGTATGCCTGCCATGCTCAGACCACAAGCGATGCAGACAACATGAGCGACGGAAGTAATTGACTTCCTATGAAGGCAACAAGGCACTTTGCCGATTTTGTTGCTGTGCCAAGCTTCACTCTAGTGACTGACGACTTGGGCGAAGCGACCGGTTTCTATTTAAACAGAGCAAGCTTTGAGCAAGCTACCAGCGACAAGGCGCCCGGTGGGCGAGCCCAGGATAGAAGTGGAGTCTATTTTATGCATTAGAATGTACGCCTATATTTTCCATCATGCATTAGGAATGTACAATAGCTCACTACTTATTTTAGCCTATTAATTAAGTTATTACAAATAAACTAATTTGCGGTGGAATTTTTCATAATAGCCTAATCTATTAGGCTGCGCATCACATATTTAAGCGCATCCGTTGAAGTTGAATAAACCTGTTCCCTTTTTCATGGAAAGGAGTGGATTCACCATCTTTACAGTTTCTCAAACTAAACTGAACCGCCTATTGTCGTATTTTGCATGCACTACTGAATTATTAGAATTATTTTACAATACTTAGGTCTATAAATAGGCTATATGCATTATATAGGCTACTGTAAATAGCAATTGCATCCAAGTTATAGGCTACAAGTGCACGGCAAGTCTGGTGTAGATTTTTGCCAAGATCTGTAC
The DNA here is from genome assembly GCA_027497455.2 of Sardinella longiceps. Lineage (NCBI taxonomy): Eukaryota > Metazoa > Chordata > Actinopteri > Clupeiformes > Clupeidae > Sardinella > Sardinella longiceps. Next base: position 47,541 of record JAODXP020008363.1, on the reverse strand, counting down.
CTATTAGGCATTTAATTTCATTTAATTATAATTGAAGACCCCATGCAATAGCCTATTCAGAATACATAGCCTATGCAATCAGAGTGGAGATTAGATTTAAATTTCTCGCTTAAGCATTTGTAGGCTATTGGTTATTTGAAATAGCAGCCATCATTCAAAGGCATTCTTGCTCAAAATGCAGGGCTAACGGCACCCCTAAACCGAACGACCAAAAATTTAAATTATTATGGTGGTGTTGTGTGTATTCAGATTTCTTGGCTAACCTGTTGGCCTCGGTTATTATCCGTCATTATCTTATAAAAAGGCTATTTTATAGGTGGCCCTATAGGTTAAAATAATAAAAATTGTTTCAACTCCACTTACCTGTTGTCCGAATGTGTCAAACAAAATGGCGTAGATTATGGAAATCGAAAATATTTCACTTTCTTTTTCTGGTTTAAACTTCTGAACGCCCCTAGCGGCAGCTGGTGTGCATGAATTATCAGTGCGCCAGGTTATTAGCAGGGTTTTTGGTTTTTTTGTCTGTCTGTTTGTTTTTTTTATTAAAGAATCTGAAATGAAAATCTCATGGAGCAGGGGTGTCAAACATTAGGCTTGAAAAGAATTGTAGGTGTTGCCTGTTTAAAAACACTTCTATGAATGCACTTTCTGCAACACAATCCTGAAAACTCCTTATGAGGAGCATCTTAGACTTGCTTAGGTCTAACAGGAAAGATATACAAAATCAAGTGGTGGCACATTAGGACTGTTAGTGATGGTCAGAAACATGAGGAAATGTGCCTTTTTGACAAAAATGAGTTTGACACCCCTGCCATAGAGGAAACAAACGTGTCAAAACAACCAAATGAAACACACACACACACACACACACACGCGCGCGCGCGCGCGCACACACACACACACAAAGGGGCAATACAGATAGACAGACAACAGAGCAAGGTCATTTCATAAAAGAAGGGGAGACTGGGGACAGTTGCAACACTTAATGCATTTTACTCCGTTACACAGGAATGGTTCGGATTTGACAAAACAAAATTTTATATATATAAACATACTACAATATTACTACAATAAACATACTACAATATTACTACAATAATCTGATAATAGTCAACACTATAAGATGATTAGCCTAAAGCACATTCTTCAAAATTTGCATTTAAATGTGAGGAGTCAAATGTTGTAACTGACCCCGGGTGGGTATGAAAGAAAACCAAGGGGGCACATGAATAACAGGGAATGACATACAAAAACATCATTTTGGATTTACACCTTAAAAGCAACTACACACCCTGGGTTAAACCTAGAATTGGATTTCTCCCCTTTTTTAAAAGATCTTTTCTCCTTGTATTAGTCTGTGATAGTATGGCTGATTGTGATATAATGTTGGATTGTACTTTACTTCACCATACAAAGGCAAAGGCAAAGGCAAAGGCAGTTTATTTATATAGCGCATTTCATACATGGTGGTAACTCAATGTGCTTTACACATAAAAAAAAAAAAAAAAAAAAAAAAAAAATGAAATTCTTGAAATTCAAGAAAGACTTGAAAGAGGTAAAAAGTAAACATGCATATAAATAGAAAGAAAGAAAATCTAATTAAAAACAGGCAAATGCAAATAAAAACATAATTTAAAGAATTTTAAAACAAGTAAAACATTAAACAGATACAGCCATGTATAGTTAATTGCATTATGGAAAGGCAAGAGAGAATAATTTAGTTTTTAATCTTGATTTGAAACAGGCAGTGGTTGGGGCATTCTTAATGGGAAGTGGGAGTTTGTTCCATAGATTCACAGCATAAAAACTAAAGGCTGCTTCACCTTGTTTGCTTTGGACAGTTGGTGTTTTGAGTAGCTGCTTGTCTAAAGATCTGAGGGTTCGGGGGAGAGTGTGATTGTGAAGCATATTTGCAATGTATGTGGGACCAGTTCCATGGAGAGATTTGTAGATAATGAGTAGTACTTTAAAATCAATTCTATGTTTTACTGGGAGCCAGTGTAGAGATTGAAGTACTGGAGTGATATGGTCCATTCTCTTAGTTCTGGTGAGGACTCTAGCTGCTGCATTCTGAATCAATTGCAGTTTGTTGATAGTCTTTTTTGGAAGGCCTGTAAAAAGTCCATTACAGTAGTCAATCCTACTGGTGATAAAAGCATGTATTAATTTTTCAAGGTCAGGTTTGGCCATAAAATCTCTCAATTTAGCAATGTTCTTTAAAGGTGTATTGTGTAAGAATTGAAGTTTGAAATATGAAAAAATAAACAAAATGCAACAGGAGAATGTGAAGAAACAAATGCAGTCATCACACAAAGAATACGACCATGTACTCAGCTGCTGAGATATCAACCCAAATTAGCATGCTAAAAATTAGCCACGGCCCTGATGCCTATTTATTTATATTGTAATACCAATTTTGCCACTAGTAATCGCTAGCGACTAACAGGCCTGTCACAGCTCGCAAACCTCCGATTGTTGACGAAGAAATCGCCTGTGGTTTAGTAGCACTTGGCTTGTACTTGAAATTAATCTGTCAGAGTCCATTTATGCCCTGTTAATGTACATGTTTATGGCTATTACACATTTTCTGGAGTAGCTGTCAATTCTAGGGAAGATACAAAGTCCCACGCCATCAGAATGGGAAGTAACGTTAGAAGGAGCGTACAAGGATTGAGCTGTACTGGATTAGCTGAAACTAACGTCAACCCCACCACCACCACAAGTTATGGGAGCCAGGAACACACTCATTGAAAAGTGAAGATAAGAACCGATTAAACTGGAATTAAACCATCGACATAGTTTGAAAACCATTCATGGCAGCTGGAGCAAGTAGGCTAAAGGAAGATTGATGGTGGAACTGCAATGTTTCGTCTGCACAGGTAAAAGACTAACATTAGGCTACCACTGCCCATGTCAAAAGTTATGTTAGATAGATAGCAGAGCCCGTAACGTTACAACTATACGTCCTATGGTTAAATGTAGCGGTATGCCAAGCTGCTGTTTGCAAACACAGGGGCTTGTGTTAACGAAATTGATCTGTAAACGTAAAGTAGACCCTGTCAAAAGCAATCAAGCTGTTAACGTTAGTAGCCCGACTCTTGTCAGTGGGTGCAGTGGCGGCCAACTAGCTAACGTTAACGTTAGTTGGCTCAAATATCAATATGATCTAAATATCGACTAACTCTGGTAACATTGATTTGCACACCTAAATAATAGTGGACATTCATTTGATTTAATCGAGGTGTAGGTAAGGAATATCTCGATCACAAATTCGTTAGTAAAGGAAAACACATGTGCATCGCTCATCGTTCTTGGAATGGTATGAAGCGGGCAGGGTGCTTACTGCTGACCTGCATGTCCCGAGTCAAACGATAACTCTTATCACGCACTAACGTTAGGCTTTTCCAAAGGAGAAGCCTTCGTTTCGGTGTTGCCGATGCATTGTCCCCTGTCAATATGTTGAACTTAGTTAACGTTAGTCTGTGTTACAGGCGCGCTTTTCGCTAAAGGCGATTATTTTCATGGGCTCTTGCAGAAATCAAGCTTCTTGATATAGTTGCATGTTACCCATCTTTGTAAATTATGGTGGAAGCTTTACATTTTTGGATATGGTAGAAAAAATACTTTGTGAAGAGCCTCAAACTCTACAGGCTATGGCTCTGGTTTATGCTGAACACCACCCCCTTGAGTGTGGAGTATGGTATATGATTTTTTGACAGGAATTCCACATAGCACCTTTAAATGATAAAATGAAGATTTAGATATTGTTTTCATGTGACTGTTAAAAGACAAATCACTATCAAGGATTACACCAAGATTTTTAACAGAAGTTTTAGCCTTAAGACCTTTTGCTTCCAAAAGTGAAGATATTTTGGATCTTTCTTTATTCTTCCCAAAAATTATTATCTCTGTTTTGTCTTTGTTAAGTTGGAGAAAATTTTGTGACATCCAGTTACTAATATGGTCAGTACAATGGTACAGGGATTCAAGAGGGCCAGTGTCTTTTGGGGACAGAGCTATGTAAAGCTGGGTGTCGTCAGCGTAACTGTGATAGGATATATGATATTGCTTAATGATGCGTGCTAGAGGGAGCAAGTATAAATTAAAGAGTAATGGCCCCAAGATTGACCCCTGGGGGACACCACAGGTCAATGGGGTTGGGGTAGAGGTAGAGTTACCAATGGCGACAAAGAAACTCCTGTCCTGTAGGTAAGTTTTAAGCCAGTTTATGACTGTGCCTGATATTCCAATGTAATGTTGTAGTCTGTGGAGCAGAATTGCATGATCAACAGTGTCAAAAGCTGCACTGAGGTCTAATAACACAAGGACTGATGTCTTTCCTGTGTCAGTATTGAGTCGTATGTCATTTACGACCTTGATAAGTGCCGTCTCAGTGCTATGGTGGGGACGGAAACCTGACTGAAAGCTGTCAAAACAGCAGGTGATGTTTAAAAAGTCTGTTAATAGATTAAAAACTATTTTTTCTATTATTTTACCAATAAAAGCTAGGTTTGATATAGGCCTATAGTTGTTAAGAACAGTAGCGTCCAAGTTGTTCTTCTTAAGAAGTGGTTTGACAACTGCTACTTTAAGGGCAGTTAAGCTAGTTTTCTCAAAGCCGACTTAAGAATTACTACGTACTGTACCTTCTGCCCATTACCACATTGCCTGCACCAGCACACTGCCCCACACCAACCAGGAAGTGCCTCAACAAAGAATGAGCTGCCATCACTACACCCAGATGGCAGATGCGCCTCTTAAATAGGCCTAAAGGGACCACCCCCAATTAACAATAGTGACCTGGGAGGAGAAACTAATCAAGACACTCAAAGGCAGACATCTCAAGAGCACTAAATTATCTTGCTACAAAAGGAATTATCTGGAGTGAATCCATAGCCATACTGTTTCACATAGTTAAGTGTTGTATAGACATGTAAGTGACTGAATTTTTTAAAACGCAGACCGAGATGGCAGCTAATGATAACAGAAGCTGGCATATCGATTAGGCTTTGTTTTGATATGCCCGCTTCTGTTAATGTTAGCTGCCGTTTCACCATGTCAGTCTGCTTTGCAAGAAATTAATGACAGCACTAACAATGTGAAACAGCAGGGCTATATTCCTCAACAGCTGGTAGAGAAACTGGTTCAGTTGGGACTGAACACCACCCTCTGCAACTGGATCCTAGACGTCCTTGTAGGCTGTGTTCATGCAGCCCTCTGCTCTACACTCTCCTAACCCATGATTGTGCACCTACACACAGCACAAACCATGACGAGAACAATGATGGGTACCAGTGCCATCACAGCGTGGTATGGAAACTGTTATGCTGCAGAACGAAAGGCCCTGCAGCAAATCGTGTGGCCAGCTGAAAAGATCACTGGGGCCTCTCTAACCTCACTCTCTGACATCTATAACGCTTGTTGTCTGGCAAAGCCACAAGCCTTGTGAAGGACAAACCACATCCATCTCACTCACTCTTCTCTCTACCATCAGGCAGAAAGTACTGCACCATAACTCCCTGCACCTCCAGAATGAGGAAGAGCTTCAGACAACTGAACAGTGGGACATGATGCAAGGCCTCTCAAACTGAACAGGAAAGCACTCCTACATTTTTATTTATTCATTCTACCTCCACCTCACTACCTTCTCCTAAAGTATTATACTGATGTTATACAAGTCTGCTGTCTTGAGTTGTCTATCCTGTCCCCAAGATTGTTTTTTTTCCGAGCCTTAGAGCCTTTTCTCCAATGATGTCTGTGATCAGCTGAATAACGTGTTCTTACTGTTTTGTGTATTTACAGTATATTTGGAGGTGGCAAGAGGTCCTGGAACAGACTCATGCTCCTCCCTAATTCAACAACTAGTTTTTCCAGTGAGAGTTGTATTTAACAGCCTTAGAGTATCAATGACAGACACACATTTCCCATTAGGGACCGTTCGGTATAATGGACAGGACCACTGGAGGAAAATAGGGAAGGGTTATATATTTTTTAATCTGAGGGGGAGGGTCACTCAACTTTTGTATTCATGAAAACAACATTTCAAAGTGGCTTGTTTGGTGCATATGTTTCCATGTAGCTCTCAGTCTCCTCTCTTGGCAAGCAGATTGGTCTCACCCAACAACAACCTGTGCGTCCTATCCGGCGCCTGGCATCCTATGTGCATCACTTGAGCCTGATCAAAGCTATGTTAAAACAAGATCAGCAAGGATTATCCATTCCCATATGAAAAAAGATTTATAATCTTATATGTATCTTATAGGGGACTCAAAGCACATGCACAATCCATATAAAATACACATAATGTGAAACTTGATTTTACAATGTTTTTTATGTTGTATAATAATAATAATAATAATAATAATAATAATAATAATAATAACAACTTGGTTTTATATAGTGCCTTTCAAGGAACCCAAGGTCACTGTACAAGAGGGGGGGGGGGGGTGAAGGGGCAGGGGAAGGGCCAGTGTAGTTACAGTCCATATGCCTCTGTGAAAAGATGGGACTTAAGGTGCTTCTTGAACGCAGCCAGTGTAGGGGCCTGGCGTATGTTGGGAGGCAGATTGTTCCAGAGCGTGGGGGCAGCAACACAGAGGGCCCTGTCACCAACAGTACGGAGTCTGGCTCGGGGGATGGTAAGATGGTCCTTACCAGAAGACCGCAGAGACCTGGACTGGGAGAGGGGTTGGAGGAGTTCAGAGAGGTACTGGGGAGCAAGAGAGTGAAGTGATTTATATGTCAACAGGAGGATTTTGTAGTAGATACGGGACTTCACTGGGAGCCAGTGAAGTTGTCTGAGTGTGGGAGTGATGTGTTGCCACCGCTTTGTGCATGATATAATCCTGGCAGCTGAATTTTTAACATACTGTAGTCAGTCCAAGGCTTTGTTGGGTAGGCCATACAGTACCCCATTGCAGTAGTCCAGGCGGGAAGTAATGAATGCATGAATGAGTGTTTCAGTCACAGAGTCAGAAAGTGAGGGCCAGAGTCTGGAGATGTTCTTGAGATGGAAAAAGGCAGATTTGGTGATGTTTTTGATGTGAGACTGGAAGGAGAGGGTAGGGTCAAGGATGACACCTAGGTTTCGCACCTCTGAGGATGGCCTGATAGTGTAGCCATCCACATCCAGGGACAGATCACCAACCTCCTTGGCCCGGGATGGAGGGTACACTGCAATGATCTCTGTTTTGTCGTTGTTGAGTTTGAGTAGGTTTGCAGCCATCCAGGTTTTAATGTCACACAGGCAGTTGATGAGTGGTGGAGGTGGGAGTGAAGCAGAGGACTTGATGCTGATGTATATTTGGGTATCGTCTGCATAGCTATGAAAGTTGAGACCATGGTGGCGGGTAATATTGCCAAGGGGGAGCATGTAGATGGAGAATAAGAGGGGGCCAAGCACTGATCCTTGGGGCACGCCGTGGTTGACTGGGGCTATGGTGGAATTAGCGTCCTTGATGGTGACATATTGTGTCCTTCCAGAGAGGTAGGAGTTAAACCAGGCAAGTGCAGAGTCGGTGAGGCCAAGGTAGTCATGGAGGCGGGTCAGGAGGATGGCGTGGGAGTCAGTGTCAAAGGCTGCGGAGAGGTCGAGGAGAATGAGAAGGGTGATGAGTCCTTTATCGGTGGCTATTAAGAGGTCGTTGGTGATTTTGATGAGGGCTGTCTCGGTACTGTGGTGGGCTCTGAAGCCAGACTGAAGGGGTTCGTGAAGGTTGTGATGCGTCATGTGGTCTTGTAGCTGTGTAGCTACAGCTCTTTCCAGTACTTTGCTGAGGAATGGTAAATTTGAAATTGGCCTGTAGTTGCTTGGCTCATCAGGGTCAAGGGTGGGTTTTTTTTAGAGTGGGGATAACCACTGCTGTCTTGAAGTTGGTAGGCACCACCCCAGACGTCAGAGAGCTGTTGATGATGTTAGTCATTGTTGGACATAGTGTAGGCAGGCAGGCCTTCACCAGTGTAGTGGGCATTGGATCCAACTTGCTAGAGGTAGACTTGGCTTTCAGTACCAGGTCAGAGACCTGGTTCTCAGCAAGTATGGAGAAGGAGGATAAAGAGCAGCCAGGTGGGTGGCTTGTAACAGTTGAGTTGTAGTCCTCAGGGTACCAGGCAGATGGAGATGGGGAGTCCTCTTGACGCAGCTGTTGGTGGATGCGGTCAACCTTAAGCTGGAAGACATTTTGGAACTGTGAGCATAGCTCAGCAGCATTGGATGGTTGTGGGGCATTTGGAGGGCTGAGAAGACAGTTGATTGTTGAGAATAGCTGCCTTGGGTGGTTTTGTTGGTCATTAATGTGACTCGAGTAGTGAGATGTTTTTGCCCTTAAGAGAGCGTCTTTGTAGTCCTTTACATGGCTTTTGAAGGCCTCGTAGTGGACGACAAGGCCAGATGTTTTGTAGCGCCTCTCAAGCCGACGCCCTGCTGCCTTCATGAGCCGGAGCTCAGGGGTAAACCAGGGAGCTGGCTGGCTGTATGAGACAGATCGGGTCTTTAGGGGGGCTACCACATCCAGGCTAGTAGCGAGAGCTGTGTTGTAGTGCTCAACAAGGCCGTCCACAGAATGTATAGTGGAATGAGTGGTGAGATGTGTTGCCAGCATAGTGGACAGTGTAGATGTAGACACACGTTTTACGTTCCTAAACATAATTGTCCGTTTGGCATGCTGTTTGGGTTGAGGCAGAGGCACTGAGAACATGATGGCATGGTGGTCCGAAATGGCAAGGTCAAGACACTGGATCTGAGAGGGAGTGATACCAGTGGAGCACACCAGGTCCAGTGTGTGGCCTCCGTTGTGTGTGGGGCCCTGCACATGTTGTGCGATGTTGAAGCAGTCAAGGAGGGACATGAACTCAGCAGCAAATGGACAATTGCTAGAGTCTATGTGGATGTTGAAATCGCCCATGATAATGGTGGATGGGGACATGGGGCAGACAATACTAAGTAGCTCAGAGAACTCAGGTAAAAAAGAACTTTTGGGGACTTTAGGGGGGCGATAAACAAGGACTACCTGGAGCTGCACAGCCCCGGCCATCACAAAGTGGACACATTCAAAAGTGACCAAATTTGTGGGAAGTTCCTTAACAATAATGTCAGAGTTGTATATTACAGCCAGCCCACCACCACGACCACGAGAACGAGGCTTTTGGATGTAAATATAGCCTGGGGGCGTGGCCTGGTTAAGTGACAGGAAATCTTGCTGGTTTTGCCAGGTTTCAGTTAGGCACATGAAATCTAGTAGGACTGGGCGATATGGCTGCAAACTCTATCATGATATAGGCTCAGTATAATCGATATCGATAATTATTGAATTTTTTAATTACGTATTTAAAAGGTCCCATGTGCCTTAAATTAGTTTTTTTAGGTTTATATTTTATTTTGAATATAGATATTACATTAAATGGCAGCACTGTCACGTATACACGTATACTGTATGGTAAAATATAGGGTTTGAGCACAATGTTGTTTCAGGGTTGATTTCTGCTTTAAAGTAGCCTATTATTTTAGGGTTCTTTTAAACTCCTGAAGTAGCTGAATAAATAGGCCTACCAATACATAAAGGAAATTAATATTTTAACTAAAATATGTTATGTTATTCTTCTATTAAATGGGCCAATCAGAGAGGGGCTTTGTATGGTTTTGGTTTACATTGTAGCTTATGTGGCTCCTGTTCTGAAGCAGACTCGTTAGCATAATGTGACTTCAAAACGAATTTTGTTTTGGTACACTGATATGCCTTTCACTCCACACAAGGCTACTTGATAAAATGGATTACTTCAGTGAGTTTGATTAAGGTAAGATGGCAAAATCAGCTTTAATGTGTTCAGTAGGTTGCTGACGACCATACTAGCTAGTTTGAGCTTTGTCTGTTAGTATGTTTACCTTGTTCGCGTTGTGCACTAACATCGTCAAATCTGTCCCTGCAGCCAGTAACGTCATGTGCACCTTAGCTGTCAGCTGTCGTACTTTACAAGTTCATATTATGTGAACAGTGTTGCTGTTCATCAGGCCTTTCCGACATTTCAAACAATTTATTCACACTTATTAATTATGATTGCCCTGCATTACTAAATCAGATGATGAATAAGCTGAAAGTATCTGACTAGTTTCAGGCTACATGAAAAGCAAAGCCTGAGCTGCAGCAGCTAACTAGTAAACAATCAGTCAGTGCGTGCCCTTTCTGGTAGAGCGCAGCCCATGAGCGCAGCGCACCTGTTGTAAATGCGGACAGAGCAGAGCTAGAATCCGGCGGGGGAAAAAAATTCTATCGAAAGTTCTATCGAGCGCATTTTCTATTGCTATTGAGTACGTTTCTATCGCGATTCATATCGCTATCGTTTTATCGCCCAGCCCTAAAATCTAGTTTCCTTTCAGTGATAATGTCATAAATTAGTCCGGCTTTATTGTTTATAGATCGGGTGTTCTGAAGCATGAAAGTTGCAGATTTATTCGTGAGCACAGTACAGGGAGCCGTGTCATATAAGAATCTTATATGGGGTTTATAGGGGACTCAGACAACATCCATATAAAATCCATATAATGTGAAATTTGTATAACTTTGCACCATATAAGAATTGTATTTGACACGTCCCATGTGAAAAAGATTTAAATAAACTATAAACTGAGGATTTGTAGGGCAGTCAAACCACATGCATAATACAAATTGCATTCTGTATGAAGCTTATATAACGTCCTATATGGAAAAGTTTTATTTAAACTTTACGTTTCTATAGCCTATGTTTATGTGTTATCATATGTGATTCACATATTGGTGAAATTAAAGGAATACTTTACCTTTTTATGAAAATTGGTCATTCATCCTCTTCCCTGAAGTTACATATGTGGTCAAAGCATTTTGGTCTGGGAACCCAAATTTCAGTTTTAGCTTAGCATAGGCACTGGAATGTAATGTAGCCAAAGAGCTACTTTACATTCCAGCACCTATGCTAAGCTAAAACACAAGCACTAGGGACAAAATGCTTTTACACACATATATAACTCTTGGTAAGTGGGTGAATAACCAGATTTCATAAAAAGGTGGAATATCCCTTTATAATCTTCAATAATGACATATAGGCAGGCTTGGCCATGTATTGGCCTGGCATAGGCCTACTACTTTGAAAAATGAACTGCTGAGGATTGTGCATGATTTTATCTAAGACATGCATTTTAAAGGAATATTCCACCATTGTATGAAAACTGGTTGTGCCAGACAGGTGCCAGACCAAAATACTTTTACCTACATATGTAACTTCAGGGAAGAGGATGAATGATCAGTTTTCATAAAAAGGCAAAATATTCCTTTAATTTCACCAATGAGTGAATCACATAGAACATTGTAAGACATTGTAAAATTGAAATAAAACTTTTCCATATGGGAAGTTATATAAGCTTCATATATGCAATGCATTTTGCATGTGGTTTGACTGCTGTACAAACCCCATCTGAGATTCTTAACATATAAAACCATTGTAAAGTTTATATAAATCAACTTTCACATTATATGCATTTTATATAGATTTTGTATGACCTTTGAGTCTCCTAATAAATATAAGATTCTAATAAGAGTGTCAATAGGATATTTGTCATCAGGCCACTGACAATTACATTGCTGTCACTGTGTTGCCATTGCTTGCGTCTACTATGGGTTAGCCTCAATGCAAAGACGGCATGATGAGTACTTGAGACATCAAGTGTCTAGTGAAAACTTTCCTGATACAGTGCAACAGCATGTCTGACAAAATAGGCGTCAATGAGTAGCCTTGCGCAGTTCATGTTTGTATGTGTGAGATTGCAACCTTGACCTTGCATACTTTGACTGTGAAGCATCCCTTGGGCTGCTGACAGGGTAACAACAGTCAGTCTACTAGTTGTACTGGCAGTTTTATGAAATAGCTAAAAAAAGGTCATAATTTATGAATGACTATAAATGTATACTATGAGATAATATCATAATTTTGACACATCTGATTCTTTACCTGAGCAAAAGGTGCCTGACACACACTGGCTTTTATTTCCATGGCATGGGGGATTTTGGCATGTCCAGATAATAGATAGGCTTTCAGGTTCAGTTTCTGTGGATCTTAAAAAACGCTCCAAATGCTCCAAAAACTTCATCAGCTATTCAAGATTCATGAGCCATCCATATCCTTTAGGCTATTATGAAATTTGTATATATCCAATTTATTCTAACAACAATTATCCCTGGTGCAGTTACTGGACATGTAGTGAGTGTTGCTATATGCAGTTTACTGTAAAAATATTCCTCATTACTAAACTGAAACAATTATGCATAAGACACAGGAACATAGCCTGACATAATCCGCCCATAATACGAATGTTCATTCGTATCCATGGTCTGGGAACGGTCCTCTGGGGCGTGTTTACATCGGTAGAGAGTCTACCGGCCAATAAGCGAAGCTGATTAGACGACCTGTCTAACCGGAAGTGAATGCCCTCCCCTCCGCAGTATAATCGCGTCAGGTTAAAGAACCTCCAGTCCATGAATACGGATGAACAGCAGTATTATGGTCGGGCTATGTCAGGTTAAAGAACCTCCAGACCATGAATACGGATGAACAGCAGTATTATGGTCGGGCTATGTCAGGCTAACAGGAACACACATTGTTTGATGTTCCAGTGCCTAATAATCTGGGGAATGTTTTCTTCAATGTTTCTCTGTGATAAACGTCACCATAACCTACTTAGTCTACATATGCCAGTCATCCTGTTGAGCAGGTTTTTGTTGTAAAAGGTGAAGAGGACACTCCAATATTGGCAATTATACAGAGAGATAATTGCAGCAGTGCTTAGTTTAGCTCTTACACGGTGTTGCCTTTCAATCTCATCCAGAGATAAAATTCTGAAAATACAAAGACCCATGGGAAATCCCTTGTCAGCCCTGTGATACCAAGCTGGTGTTGGTAGACTATCACTGAGACCATCATAGTTTCATGTTTGTGATATGTGCAGCATTACCTTTGACACACACACACACACACACACACACACAGTCAAGCTCATCCTCAGTCTTTAAGTTTTGGTGCAAAACTAGTGATTTAGTAGGCACACAAAACCTTGTAAACATTGTTATTATTGAAGTTAGAATAGGTAGATACTAAATTAATGAGGTTGATGTCCACCACACTAAAATACACAGTGCACCTCCTGGATAAGTGGTGGTATTAATCCTTTATATTTGGAGAATTGTGTGTTAAAAAGGATGACGTAGTAATGTCAAGAAGTTACACAATATTGCTTTTAAAGTATCTTGAAATACAAACATAGTCTAAAAAGCTGAACATTTCAGAGAGTATACTTTCCCTTTGAATAGTCCCTGAAACACTGATTTGTGATAGGTCTGTGAAATGCTCCTCCTCATAGTGACAGTGAGAGGAGTGTGCTTCCAGGCAAGAGCTGAGGATCACATATGGTTTAAAGTAAAAACAGGGTGTTGCCTTGCTACAAATTTACAACTGGACTATCTGGAGGAAGCCAGACAAGAGAGAATAAACACTCATGCACACTTGTGTTGATATTTATTCAAGATTTTAATATCCATACTGTCAGTCAAAAGATCACCTTTGCTAGCACTGTGACCACAGCTGAACAACAACAGCGAACAAGAAAAAGGGTCAATCTGGATTTTTAAAAGTCTGTTCATGAATTGTTTAATGATTGTGTTTACAAATAAGTGTTTATTAATAAAGTCAAAAAATAAAATATTTACAAAACCAAGAGATATTTTTAGAGACATCATTACAGCTGGAAATTACATTTTGGAAACTGACGGCACACAGAGTTGTAGCACTGTGATGTGGCAGTTCCAAGTCGGATTTCAGTTCTCCGTTTCTCCGTTTGTAACAGCTTTCCATGGTTTGATTGTCTAGGCTAAATAAAATTACTTTCTTAATAGACATTTAAAGGATAGGTTCGGTTTTTAACACATTTAGCCCCTTTTTCTAGGGTGTCTGGGGTGCAATAGAACGATTGACACCAAAATTTGGATGATTGGTCCTGTCTCGAGTATACGGCTATTTCAGAACCCCCCCCTTCCTGCTTCAGACAGGCTAGCTTTGTGCATGTCTGACAATGTTCCCTAAAACCACCTAAAACATTGTTATTTTCAAATATGCTACTCACCGAGTCATCAGTGCTGTTATATGGGCATGCAAAACAATTCTCGTCGTGAAAACCCATTCCTGTCGTGTTTTATTTAGCATTTTGAAAATCCTGGAACTATTTTCTCCGACATCTCACAGCCGCCTATAAACTTCCGCTGTACGTTTGAACGTGAAGAGTTGCACAGCTTGTGAAAAGTCTACAGCTAAGCGAACAGCGGAAGTTAATAGGCAGCTGTGAGATATAGGAGAAAATAGTTCAGGATTTTCAAAATGCTAAATAAACACGACAGAATGGGTTTTCAAGACGAGAATTGTTTTGCATGCTCATATAACAGCACTGATGACTCGGTGAATAGCATATTTGAAAATAACAATGTTTTAGGTGGTTTTAGGGAACATTGTCAGACCTGCACAAAACTAGCCTGTCTGAAGCAGGAAGGGGGTTCTGAAATGGCCGTATACTCGAGACAGGACCAATCATCCAAATTTTGGTGTCAATCGTTCTATTGCACCCTGGACACTCTAGAAAAGGGGCTAAATGTGTTAAAACCAGACCTCCCCTTTAAAATGCGCAATGTTAAAATATAGAATTTTCTGTTGTCACAAGTGGACCATATTTTAACTGGTTATTATGTCTACAATTATGTCTACTGAATATACCATTTTTTAAAAGTAGGGTTTTATTAGGTGAGGCAAATACTACACACATATTTACATCACAGATTATGGTGCTGCATGATAAAAAAAATATTCCAGGTCATTTTTGTAACTAATTTTGGGATAAATTACTGATGAAAAAAAAAAAAAAAACATTTTTTTATTTTTTTAATCCCCCTCTCCAAGACCATCTTTTGTTGCCCGATACGAGGGCAACGTTGTGCAATAATGGTATAGAATCGCAAAGGAAATTATTCATTGACAGATCATTGACCAATGTTTCAGAGGCAGTATAGCACCTGATATTTGAATACATTAACTAATTATTGTTTAAAAAAGACAAAAAAATAACCAGCAAATAGAAACTTTGTATGATACACACCATATCTCATAGCCTAGACTCTAGACGTACCCCTAGTGGTAGCAAATTTGAATTTGCACAGAGGTACGTCTAGAGGCCACTGATAGAAACCCGTTTTAGCCTTCCTCTGGAGGCGGATAACCAATCACAGCGCGGTATGTGTACAGGAAATCGTAAGGCGGGCTTTGTACGATGACGACAGCCCTGCTCAAACCAGAGCGGAATCGTCTTTGGCTTTAGTTTTGGACGAATTGCACTTGTCATTTTCTTTGAAAGTGAAACAAGAAAGTGCACTGAAGTTTTTCGTTCTGAAAAAGATGTCTTTGCCGTGTTACCGACGGGCTACGGGAAAAGTTTGATATACCAGCTGGTACCACTGGCCGGAACGCTAGCCTATTACGTGGAGAGGCAGTTTGAAAGACAACGCAATCACCCGCCCCTCCATTGAGGTACAGTCTATCAGTGGTCTTCAGACTATACATTCTTATGATATAGTCTGACGTGTCAGGCTACATATCTCATACACAGGGCCAATAACAGATCATATAGGAATGGAAGTCCAATGTTGGAAGTTGTTTTTGCAGATCTCAGCAGCAAGCAATATGTTATGTATTTCCTTTGCTGTAACATATTTCCTTTCTATATTATACATTTCCCAATCAATTTGTCAATTAAATGACCCAATATGAATGCTACAGCTTGATATTTAGTCCTATACTGCTGTCTGTTGCATTATAAGCTTGTTTGATTCATACCCAGACCTTCCAACAAAACCTATGCCTATATTTACTCTCTCAAAATGCCTTTTAAAAGTTATTTTTAAATAAAGAAATAGACAAGAGCACATATTTGGAGCTCATACTGTACAGAAAAACATGTAACAATGCAATAATCCTCCAAAACAATGTTGCCAAGGATAGGCTTAAATTGTCTGGTCTTTACCGCACAACGTTGCCTTAAGGCAACAAAGAGAAAAAAAGTGTATTTCTAAGGAAACACATAATATCTTTTTATAAACACATCAGTGGGTTTCCTTACACTCATGTGTAAACTAAGGGATTTTCTATTTACAGTTTATACCAGTTTAAATAAGGCAAATAACGCAAATGATTTGGCCACCTGCCCACACTGTGTGCTCCTCTGACCGCATGCCACAAAGGGAGGTCCTGCCCTCAAATGACTCATGATATGGACATCCACATCTCATTGGACAGTTCCTTGAACCCTTTTTGCCTATTCTGATTGGTTTTAATCATTTAAAGAAACATGTATTGGAAAGGGGGCTCAAAAAAACTTTGTGTTGCCTGAGGGCAATGTTGTGCAGTAGAGGGTTTACATAAAACAAAGGTACATCAATGTCATCAAAGACATAAAATTCAAAGATTAAAAATTAAACAGAAAGAACAAAATGATAATAAGTAATGAGTTAATGCGTAAAGGAAAAAAGCATATTTAAAGCAGATATGCTTTATGTATTATACACATAAGTCAATACAATTAATTGGCCACAAATAACAATGTACTGTAACCAAAAATCTTTGATCTTTGAGTTAATATTGGGAGCCTATAGATACAGACGGCAAGTCCGACCACGCCCACAAAAATAGCTCAGCCGTGGAGGAAATAGTGAAAAATAGTCCCCCCTTGGGAGAAAACAACATTCTCAAACAGTGGGAAAGTCAATGAGATGCTAAGCTAGCTGACCACCATCTACAAGGACCTTGATGCATTTTTGAGAATGCCTTAAAGTAGTAATGATGTTCAGATGGTCCGATGTGAATTCTGAACTTGATACCCCTCCAAACGCGATACTGAGGACAATTTAGTTGATGCTTGTTAGCTTCATTAGCTTGCTAACTAGCCAACTTCATTCATCAACACAGTAAATGTAGCTACTTTAGCTTGTTAAACTAAGCTAATCAGACTTGTGATTGAAAGTTGCTTCATTTATGACAGGAGCAGAGACAGCTCATGACATTTCCGTTGTGTTACTGGAATAAGCAAATCATGGAATATTTATTTTAGTCTAAACCCAAGCAGGCAAACAGGTCATAATTAGACAAAACATTTAATATAGACTTTATTTTACTAAGAAATCTATTATTGATAAGCAACTTCTCTACCTTCACCATAATGTTAATTTGGTCACTGTTATCCCCCACGCTGACTCCACCCTCGCATTTTGGGGGCGTTAACCATACTTGCTGGCAAGTACTTGCAGGCTCATTCTGTAACGTTTAAGTCTATGACAGAATCCAAGAATTTTTGAGTAATGGATGTACATTTTGCACATGGCATGGTGATCTCCAAATCCCCCTGCCCATTTCATATTATCGTCAAGACTTTGTGACTCTCCATTCCATAGAACTTTTAATGAGCTGTGCGCCAAGTCTGTTAATGTGCTGAAGTTTTTTGTTTTTTTAGCCAAAATCATAGAATATATATATATATCAATGTCCATGGTGTAGAAAAATACAAAAATAAATTATAGAGGGGAATGCATTTTGCGCTATATAGCTTTACCGGGCTTTTGCATCTACCGAGGTTGACTGATTGGTGCGCCAGCTGCCACTGATTAGGCAGCTCACTGGAATGCTTCCTCTACGAGAAAAGCAATAGGTTAACCTCACTGACGTCAGATGCAGCGCCCCCGGGCGCAGGCATCTGATATTTCAGGGCCAACATTGAATGGACGGACCAACCAGGAGACCGCTACGAAACACCAGGTGGGATCTCTGACGTTGCTCATCTCTTGCAAACTTACAAAACACAACTGCGAGTTGAATCGAGTATTGTAGCAATTATGCCGTAGATTCTAGCGTTTATGTTTATGGAACAGGTGAAGAACTACAAATCGCAGATTTTGATTTAAGTGGTTGAATTGATGACTTGGTTTGTCCAAGTATATGCAAGGATTTTTGATGACGTCAGGTCTTCTGAAACAAGTCTCTTACGGAGCAATCTCAGATGCCTGCACCCAAGGGGACGCTGCATCTGACGTGAGTGAGGTTAGCAAAAGGTGGGTCTCCTGCGGTGCGTCTGTTTATGCGAGAACGTTAATAGCGCACGCAGTGCCTCCTTATTTTGCGATGTATTGATCAGGCAAACAGCGCTTACCCCGCCCTCTAGTGCAAAATTAGCGTGCCTCTCGCTCCCGCATGTGATCTCTATCCTGGATCCTGGTGGACAAACTACAAGCCATAGGCATCAGCACACCACTCTGCAACTGGTTACTGGACTTTCTCACTAACAGACCACAGACAGTAAGAGTCGGCAAAAACTCATCACAGACCACCATCATGAACACAGGGGTCCCCCAGGGTTGCGTGTTGAGTCCGCTGCTCTTCACCCTGATGACCCAAGACTGTTGTGCCAGATACAACTCAAACCACATCACCACCAACACCACCGCCCTTGTCAAGAAAGCACAGCAACGTCTCCACTTCCTGTGCAGGATGAGGAGAGCCAGTCTCCCTCCTTCAGCACTCACCACATTCTACAGGGGTGCCATTGAGAGCATACTCACCAGCAGTCTCTCAGTGTGGTATGGCAGTTGCCATGTTGCAGACCAGAAAGCACTACAGAGGGTGGTGAGAACAATAGAGAAGATCACAAGATCAGCTCTACCATCCATTCAAGACCTGTACCCATCCCGGTGTCAAAGAAGAGCCATTAACATCATCAAAGACACTACCCACCCCTCACACGCACTGTTCACCCTCCTACCTTCTGGTAAGCGCTACAGCAGTATGCGCAGCAGAACAACCAGACTCAGCAACAGCTTCTTCCCACAAGCCATCAGACTGCTGAACTCACTCCAGAGAACAAGACTGTAAACCCCCCCCCCCCCCCCCCACACACACACACACAACCACACACAAGACCTAGTACCCTATGAACACTCTCCTACACAAATGTTTACAGACTTCATCTCCATGCTGCTACTTGCACCATGCACTTTGCCTCACTTGCACCTTGTTAACTCAGGTTTTGCACTCCAGTAACATACCTCAAGACTTCTGAAACACTGACAGTCAAGATTGTATGCTCACATTGTCTGTTATTATGTTACTGTTATTATTTCCATGCCTGATATCTTGATATCTTTGCACTTTATGTCTTGTGAGTTGTGATGTCCTATATACATCTCACCTGTTTGTCTTAAATTTAACTGCACATTTGGAGCTTTGAGAAATGCAATTTCAGTCTGCGTGCAATAGGGATGCAACGGTACAGTGTGCCCACGGTTCGGTATGTAGGCCTATCACGGTTTTGGGGCCACGGTGACGGTACGGTTTCGATATTTTCCAACAAAAAAGGGGTTGTAAAATTGTTCTTTTAATGGCTATATTCCTTATCAACCATCAGCCTATCTATCAGTCTATCTGCAATTTTCATTTGATTTCTTTAATAAATTGCCTAGTAGATAGGCTACTAGAGGGGTAGACAGAATAAAATAAAATCAACTACGGTAGGACATCATTGTTAATATTCTTGAAATGCTATGAAATGTCCTAAACTAGTAAATATCCTCCAGTAGCCTAGGCCTATTTTATTGTTTGCTCATTGCTGGTAGCCAACAACAGAATGAGAGGCCTTTTATTCCTAGTAGGCCTACTGGGAAACGGTCTGCGTGACAATGGATTGCATGACATCCCAAACTTCAGAAATTAATTTCTGAGTCTACTATCAGTGTCTTTACAACACCGTGCTGCAAAGAAGCTTGCAAATGTTAATGTTACAATAGCTGAGCCTGGGGAGAGGACGTTTTTTTTTTCTGTAAAACGTTTAGCCTGTCACTTGTTGCATCCAAGCCCAGTCTCACCGTACTCGACATTTGATCTAACTCATCGCAAGATAAACTAAGCATTACAGCCCCTAGACATCCTTGCGTAATATTTTACATTAGGCGAGGTAAGCTATTTGCGGTAGCCTAGGCGAATTTGGGCGAGTGGTAGCCTAAGTGCTATTTTCTGACAACCGGTGTAGTAGCATGTGTTGTAGGCTATTAGACGCATTTTACGTTATTAAGTGCTTTGTTTGTGTAAACGGTCATCAGTTTGCACAAAATCTACCACAGCAGCAATTCTTCTGGCTTAATGTTGCCTACTTACCGAGTGGAGCTTTTAGCTCATCTCTCTCCGTCTAACGTGCAGTGAGTGAAAAGTTTCACACATTTGAGAGGCGGAGCTAATTAGCATAAAACCATGCTGATTGGTTGAGGGTTCTACAGCTCTGCAGGTAGAGCTCGTGAATGCTGGCTGCATAAGCAAATTTCAAGGAGCTTCAATAGATTCACATTTTATTAATAAACCGAAATACTGCGGTTTACGAAAGTTTATTGAACCGTAGAGGGCGTATTGTTGGGTAACCGTAAAATTCAATAACCGTTGCATCCCTAGCGTGCAATGTACTGTTGCAGTGCTTGATTGACAATAAAGTTCACTTTGACTATGATCCTGCATGGAACAGCGGGCGCAACAGAAGTTTTGCAACGAAGAATTAGTTTAGCAATGGAGTTATTAGTTTATGGGGTAAGTGACAATTCAGTCCTCACCACCCAAAACTACCAAGTCCTCACCACCCGAAAAAAGCAGATATTTTGTCTGACATTACAAGAAATAACTGGCAGATACTTAAATTAATGTGTTAGACTGGAATTGATTAAAAATAACAACGGGGAAAATAAATTCAAAGCAGACTGGAACATGGCTTCTTTATTATTATTTTAGCGATTTTCTAGTTAATGTGCCATCTTTGATTACAATCAGTAATTGAATAATGCGTGTGGTATTGCTGTTTAATTTGTATCATCGGATGATTTCTTCTTAGCTTAATTAGAAAAGAGTAGGCTAATTCTCAAGGCAAACATGTATCTGCTCCCAAACATGTACCTGTCTTCATCTTGTCTGGATCACTGCTGTCATTAAACAAAGTAAATTTTAACACAAAATGATTTGTGCTTGGTTTAGACCTGCTTTGAGGAGACGGTATTTGCCTCACAGAAAATACAGGCGCGCTCTTACGTACAGTCTTAGTAATTAGATGCAGTTTGCGCAGAGGCCTGGCCTACCATCCCACTCCCTCCCTCAAGCGCAGCTTGCGATTTCAGACGCAGCTTTGCGTTTTCAGGCACTGTGTCCTCTCTGTAAATAAGACTGCGTTGGCCAACACAGTCTTTGCATGGAATTGCCATCGCAAAACGGATGATAAATCTACCCCTAAATATCACTTGTGATTATTTAGTTTGTGTGATAGCCAGGGTAGTGGTAAGCTACAGCTAAAATAAAGCTAAAATTGGTGTTGCCGGACAGGGAAAATGGATGCACTGAGAACAAAATGCTTTTACCTACATATAGTATGTAGCTCTAGGTGAGAGGGTGAATAACCAATTTTCATTAAAAGGTGGAATTTTCCTAAGATTTATGAATTGGTCGGGTGTGCAAACTACTGTAATTTCTTTTTTTCGGATTTTTCTAAATGGGTGACCTGTCAACCACTGGTTGGTCACGTGGAATGACCCAGGTGCAATCGCATAAATATTTGTAAGTCTGATTAATCTTTATAGCAATACACAGCCCCTTTTAGAAGCCTGTCGTGTAGGTTGCTCAACATGTGTAGGTTGCTCAACATGTGTACGTGGCTCAACATGTGTACGTTGCTCAACATGTGTACGTTGCTCAACATGTGTAGGTGGCTCAACATGTGTACGTGGCTCAACATGTGTACGTGGCTCAACATGTGTACGTGGCTCAACATGTGTACGTTGCTCAACATATATAAGTGGCTCAACATGTGTACGTTGCTCAACATGTGTACGTTGCTCAACATATGTACGTTGCTCAACATGTGTACGTTGCTCAACATGTGTACGTTGCTCAACATATATAAGTGGCTCAACATGTGTACGTTGCTCAACATGTGTACGTTGCTCAACATGTGTAAGTTGCTCAACATGTATAAATGGCTCAACATGTGAAGTCTCGAAGACGGACATGATGACAGATGTTGACTCACGTTCAAAACTTCTGTAAATTCTGCGTTGTAACTCTAGCCTCCTCATCAGATAATCTAGAGTCTCTTCTTCATAGTTCTCATCTGATGAACTATCTTGATTTTGCAATGTGGGCCCGATGGATGTCTGTCGTGGTGCTAATCCGTCAGGACATATTTCGAACCAGCCACCCTTGCTGCAACAGTCAGATGTAAATTTCAAGCAGATGAAGCAGAATTCTTTTTTACAGTCGGGGCATGTAATATTTTTACACTTTTCTTGGTTATGCTCTACAATTGCCCAGCAGTTGGGGCATGCGCGAACAGAGGGACAGCTTGCTCCAGGAACATCATTTAAAGTTATATCTTTGCATTGCAACAACACTCCTAATTTTGGGTTAATACAACTTGAGTTGTTACATTTTTCAAAGCATGGATAAGGTCCTTCCCATTCATTCATGCACTGCCAGCAGAAGAAAAAGTCTTCACCCTTTTCCACAGTGCAGATTACACACTGGACTCGTAGGTTGTTATTTCTTCTCTCCACATGGGACATGCATTTAGGGCACTGAAGAAACACAAGATATTACAGGTAGATGAGCATGTCTTGTGAATTAGTTCAGTTAACCAAAGACACATTTTGAAATTTGTAATATATATCCTAATACTAGGAAAGGAATACAAGAAATTTTATTTGTCACATGCATATATGATAATTAATAGTTTTATAGAGTGCATACCATTAATATGAGCCAAATGGAAAATACATTTTGACATTAGATCTGGCAATATTAACACTTTTAATTAATGTGATTAATAAAAAAAATAAAAAAAAAACTTCCCGTTTCCCTGGCATAATGATTGCCACCCCTATACAGTATAATGTTTGGACACACTTTCCCATTCAATTGTTTACTTTATTTTCATGACTATTTAGTTTGTACATTATCACTGAAGGCAACAAACTTATGAATGAACATGTACTTAACTTATGTACTTAACTAAAAAAAAAGTGAGAAATAACTGAAAACATGTTTTATATTCTAGTTTCTTCAAAGTATCCACCCTCTGCTCTAATTATTGCTTTGCACTCTTGGAATTCTCTTGATGAGCTTCAAGTGGTAGTTACCTGGGGGGTATTTCACAAAACCAAGATTTGGGGTTCTCAAAGTAGGTGCCGCAAAACATTTAGAATTTTGCTGGTGAATTTCTCTTTCATCTATTAATCAAGTTCATACCCATTTAGATGTCTACCTTACTTTCAGTTTGTCCTTTTAACTGTAGTTTATCGTTTAATTTCTTGTCCCAAGCCACATAGACTATTACATTTGGTTCTTATCCCTCTAAACATTTGTTCTCACCCGCACACTGGCAAGTCGATCCCCATTCGTGGTGCCATTACTTGCAGCACAACCCACGTTATTTACTTGATTCGCTGCCCGTGCGGCCTAGCATACGTGGGGAAAACTATGCACGCTCTGCAGACTAGAATGAGTGAGCACAGGAGCACCATAAGAACTGGTGACGAGCGCAGCCCAGTCGCGGCTCATTTTAAACAAGCCGGGCACAATGCTTGCACACTCAGATATGTTGGTGTCGAATGTGTTAACAAATTACCGGGGGGTTGGTCATGACAAGAAATTTCTCCAATGTGAGACGTTTTGAAATCATTTTTTAAACACGTTATCTCCAAACGGTCTTAATGAAGATTTTGATATCAAACCATTTATTTGATACAGACTGATAAACACTGATTGGGTCTTTATATGTTTATGTTTACGTTTCTTTGATTATTTGGCCGGTTTTTGGGGTATATGAGTTTTTTCTTTTGTGTTTTTTCTTTATTCATTTGCCACTAGCAATATATTACGGTTATTTGTGATGCTGGGATTATGCACTGTTTACCCTTTTGTTGGAAATATGCATGATGTTATGTACTAGACTTAAACCTGACACTCTTCAAGTCATTAGTGGGGCAATTAGGCTCATTAGTTATTGTTAATGAAGCTGCCATTGGTCCTCTTGTGGATCAGTTGATATCTTGGCCTGTGTTATCCACTCACAAATGTTCATTTTTGCCTGAAGAAGACCATAAAGGGTCGAAACGTTGCTTTTTAATTAAACTATGGGAGTATAATCAGTGTTGCGGACATATTCCTTTCTTCTGCATTCATGTAGAGTCCCATATTTTAATTGTTACCCTGCAATAAAACCGATCTTGGCCACACTACCGCATGGCTTTTAATGACTTTTCACACTCATATCTACCACCCCCATGCAACCTGTTAATATGTCCAGAAATAAAAAAAAAAACATACTGTATATGGTGCTAAATGACATGAATGATCATGAATATGTTGGTACTGAATATTAAAGGAGCAGTATACAATGTGAAATTTTAAATGTAAAATAATGATATAAAATGGCTCCAAGGCCTCTTTATCAGGGTTCGAGTTATAGGGAGCCAGTGGGAGCTGAGCTCCCATAGAGAGAGGTCTGGCTCCCATGAAAGCAGCAAACTCAAACATCTGTGGGGGCTCTGACAATACAATAGTATAATATTTTACTGACAAATAAAGTTATCATAAGCGGGGATCAAACCGGGCTATGGGAGGTGGAACCTTTTTATGGAGTTGCGAGCACGCTAAGCGCTTGTTACAGGGGTGTTTTTGATCATCTTTTCTTTTTGTGTTATTGCCTTATTGGCATGCTGTTATTATGTTCTCTGATGATAAAGGGGCACGGTATGCTTGCGCAGTTGCAATGTATAGGTTGTAAACATAAATCAATGTATTAACTGATTGTAAACCATGATTTGGTTGTGACCGATAGTTACCGTGCGTAACAGTCGGGGTTTGCCTCTGACGCGAGAGGATCTAATGATGGTATGTTATATTGCCTAGTTTGTGGGCCTTGCCCCTGATTATTTTCAGTTTGATCAGTGTTTTGTTTGTTTAGTTTGTTTGTTAATTTGTTATGTTATGCACCCCGCCGGTGGCATAATATAAAATAAAAGAAAGACGTCTGCATTATTCCGTTTCCATGCCTTGAGTCTACCACCCGCCGGACACACTCCGTTACAATGTCACTGAAAATGTGGCCGCTTGCTCGTTTCGGTTTTAGCCTACTTCAATAAAGCCAAACATAGGCCTACTGTAGCTCCAGATAGTAAGATAATGCGCGGCTCTCCCTAGGTCAACCTCTCTCCTAGATACTGCTTTAACCAGGCTATGTAAACTTTATTGAGGATTTCGCGCAAGTAGCATATTCACCGAAATTAATAAGTGCCAGTTCACCGTTGTGCATAACATTCAGCCAGAGGTCCGGGAGAGAGAGATAGAGAGAGACATTGTCAACTTCTCACATTGTAAGGTCAGTGCTTGCTTCCCATTACATTCAAAAGTCCACAAAGCCTTTACCGAACTCATGCGCAGTTGCGAAGACTGGAGAACGAAAAAAAAAAAACATCCCATACACCCCCCCCCGCAATTAATTCATGGGCTCCCACGAAGATGGAATCATAACTCGAACCCTGCTCTTTATACTTCTGAAATACATGGTGACAAAGTGAGAAATAAAACAAGACTATGTGGGACATGTTTTTTAAAGATGGAGGTGGCAGAAAGCAGAAATAGGCCTATTTTGAACTTGATTGTAGTACCAATTTTCGATGGGGTGTCTTGAGCTTAAAAAGTTTGAGAACCACTGTCCTAGATGAACATAGCCTTGACTTGGTTTCACAGAAGAAATGGCATAAGTTACTATAGAGATTTATACTTGGAATCTAGCCTGCTCCTGGCCAAGTGCCAGGCTTAGTTATTCTGATATCTCTGGTATCTCATTGGTTCAGTCAGTTGTCACTCCAAACAGACCCTCACATGTTGGAAGGATTCTATAATCTGTAAACGTTGCACCATTGTATTTGAAAAGCTGTAGCAAGATGAAAATGCAATCACACAATTTGTCACGGGGTGCCTAGAGTAGTCAATCGTTCCGAAGGGGAATGTTTTTGTGGTGACACCGCTACCAAAAATGGCGGTGCCCTGTAACCCGACGACAACAATCTGTGTTATTTATTTAGCTAATTGTTGTCAGGTTAAAGGAAAATGCCGGTGATACAAGCTTCCTAGGTTTATTTTGGCATCATAGGGAGTGCATACGTTGAGTTGGAAGGACAATCACGTCAATCGGATGTGTTTTGAGAAAGTTCGTGTTTTGCTATTTTAACGGAAGCAGCTAACGTGTCAGAAGCAAGGGCATGCCTTTTTTCTCGAAACAAAACGCTAGTTTATAAACCCTTAGAAAGCTCCAAACAAAATTAAACTTTTGTAGTAGTGAGTACAGGGACCCTACACCAAAACCAAGTGTCGCTAGCTCTGCAAGTGCACTGACAGAGTGTGCAGAAGAGTAAATATAAAGTCTGTGCCTTACCTGAAATTGCTCTTCTCCTGCGCCATCTTCAGTATAGTCCATAAAAATATTGAGTGCTGAGTGCAGACTGAGTCAGCATGATGAGTCTGCACTCAGCACTCAATATTTTGAACTAACGTTATCCTCAAGATGGCGCAGGAGAAGAGCAATTTCAGGTAAGGCAATTATATTTACTCTTCTTCACACTCTGTCAGTGCACTAGCTAGCGACACTTGGTTTTTGGTGTAAGGTCCCTGTACTCACTACTACAAAAGTTTCATTTTGTTTTGAGCTTTCTAAGGGTTTATAAACTAGCATTTTGTATCGATAAAAAAAGGCATGCCCCTATCTCTACCGCGTTAGCTGCGTCCGCTAAAATAGCAAAACATGAACTTTCTCAAAACAAATCCGATTGACGTGATTGTCATTCCAACTCAACATATGCACTCCCTATGATGCCAAAATAGACCTAGGAAGTTTGTATCACCGGCATTTGCCTTTAACTGTAGGTATTTGGCGGACGATATAAGGGTGTGTGATTGGCGTGTGGATGTTGGGGAGTGCTTTAGGCAGCCGACTGTGGGAGAACTCGGAGGGGAGACTGCAGCACCGGCAGGCGCGAGACGAGGGGCTTGGAGACAGTGGAATGTGGTCGAGTCGAAGAGGATCTTTTACGGAATATCTCTCGGACTAGTGCACAGATTCCTTCCTCCTGGACCGAGCTGAAAGTGGACCTAATGCCCTGGATCGTAACAAAGGGAGAACACTCGCCGTCTGCTGAGACAAGTGTTTTGTTTCTTGCTCACTGAGTGTACATGGCGTTGTTCTGCTAACTGCCCGACTACCTTCCTGTTTACAACGTGAGCTGCTGTCTAACCGAGTATTGGCTGCTCTGCCACCAGCCTGTTTCCCCTGCTGCCTGTATGAGCTGATGCTCAACTGTGCCTTGACTCGCCGGCACCCGCCGCCATGTTTTGATGCTATTCAACTCAGTTAAGTCTTGTGGTCATCATGCTAGTGTAACGGTATCTAGTGCCTACACCTTTAAGGAAGGCGCCTGTGGGTAGATACACCTGCCGTGAGTTGCGGTAATTGGGGGAGCGATTTGGGCTGCTTCCTTAAAAGTGTTGTTGCAGTCACGACAGGAATTTGCAGGAGAGGCTGGTTGCGTTGCCAGTGAGTGTCTGGTTTTCTGGCTCAGCTCGTTGAGGTGGACTTTTGTGTAGTTTGGGAATAGACGGAAAGGTAAGTAACTTTTGGTGTTGGCGATTTTGTTGCGTGTGTACTTGTGTGCTCTGGTGTGTTGCTCATTCAGTGCTCTTTCTTTGGGGGTGTAGTTATCGCTCTGACTAGCGTCTTGACTGTGTGATCTTGCTGTGTAAAGGATTCGTTCCTCTCTACGACTTCACCATCGCTTCACCAGGTTTGTTTGCTTTTCTCTGTAACTCCTGTTAGCATGCTAATGCCACTCCACTATAGCTGTAAAGCCATTCTCCGTGTTGATAGACTCCTGTTTGCTGTGCCAGCTGTGTGCGTCAGCTGCCGGGCCTGTTATACATCAGTAGCCACTCGTCTAGCTTCTGGAACAACGGTGCGTTGCTCCCTGGTTCGCTTCACTGCGGTATGTAGCCCTCCAACTAACCATAAAGCCTTCATTAATATTGCCACAGTAGCTTGGTTAATAATCTCTGTATTTCAGCAGGTTGCATGGTGTGGGTCGATCTGGACTCCGTTTCCTGACGGATGCTAGCTAACCACCGTTGTCCGACGTAGTTACTAACAATAAAGATGGCAAACAACGACCAATTCCCAACGCGCTTGAAGTTCTGTCGTAACATGTTAGTCCTGACGACATTGGTTAAAACCGTTAAAACTCACATTGTTCCAACTACATCGTTCCCAGATGTTTCGGCAGCGTTCGGGGAGAATTCGGAAGCACTTGTTGCAAAAAGCATGTCAACATAGCATGGCTATGGTTGTAGCATCACTAAGCTCATAAAATCGCTAGAGTGTTGATAACTAAACTACAATCACATAGTTAACAGTGGTAGATAATATTCCCCCGACACAACCGTGTTTCAATTTGTATGGGCTATGTGATGATAACCACGTTATTTAATGAGTCTCCATACAAACAAAAAAAAAAGAGTTAAAAACGTACTTCTTTTGATAGTCAAGTACGAGTTGTGACTCATTGTAATTATCAAGAATGGTGGAGGTGTGGGCTCAGGCCTAGTACACCTGTGGCAGCAGATTAGGTGTTGGATTGTGTAGTAGTGCAGACGTTTGACCTGGCCATTCGATTCGAGGCTGAAGCCCTGTCAAGTTCGGTTTGACAGACATAATTGCAACAGAGTCGGTGAAAACTGCTATTAAATCTGTTCTGACACGCATGCAATAATCTTGCTGCAATTCAACGTCTTTCAGATGCATATGCCTGTAGTGTATTGCAATGCCAACGTTAACAGACCTTGTTTTTATCCATATGAAAAGTTGGGCCGTCATCCGCTGTTAAACACAGCCTAATTATAGGCTACATACGTATTGCACCGACTGGCTTTAAACCTTTCCCACGGCAGGAGTTCGCAACAGTCAAACACCGTTTAAGTTACGCAATCAGCTGATCCGATAGTTCGGGCATTCGCATATCTCTCAGACATCTCTCACATATATCTCTCTGCATATTGTTTCATTCATTCATTTCCCGCAGTGCATTTAGGCGGCTACCATGCCAAAAGCTGCCAGTGCATTTAGGCGGCTACCTTGCCAAAGGCGCCTTGCTTAAGATCCCCGGACTTTTTTTTTTTTTTTAACGCATTGGCCTCGCCTATATATGGAAGCCCATTTCCGCTAGTAAAAAAAAAGTGGTCAGAAAAAAATCCAAATTATGAGATAAAAAGTCACAATTTTGAGATTAAAAGTCTAAATTTTGAGATTTGAAAGTTAAAATTATTAGAAACAAGTGACAAATAGCATTTATTCATCAAGTTGAATTTAATTCAGTGACAAGTTATGATAGTGCCATAAGTATGGCTGTACTGCAAGTAGCCTAATTGGTACAATGTCAGATGACAAATTAGGCTACTTAAAGGGGAAATCCTGTCAAATTTCAACAAGAGCTCTATTGCTCAAGCTACTAGAGATTAGCAAATACTGAAGACGCAAGACATTTTAGTCCAACCATATAGGTTTCCTTGAACAGAGAGTAAGCCCTGACAGTTCACCCAATGGGGCAAGTTTTCAAAACAGTTTTCAGCATCAAATCATGCACCAAATGTCACCCCAAAAGCTATGTAACATCATCAGACACATTACAACACACCTCTGTAGTGTTTATGACTACAAATGTCTAACAAAGTGCTTAAAATTGTGTTTTTATGCAGTGTTTACAAAACCGTTTTGTAAACAAACAATATTGGGCTGCTTGCATAAGCTCACAGTTTTAACCACTTTCCCAGCCATTTGTTGCCATACACAATACAGTTCTGTGTTGTAATGTGTCTGATGATGTTGCATAACTTTTGGGGTGATATTTGGAGCATGTTTAAATGCTGTAAACACAGTTTTGAAAACTTGCCCCATTGGGTTAACGGTCAGGGCTTATTCTCTGTTCAAGGAAAACTATATGGTTAGTCCAAAATGTCTTGCGTCTTCAGTATTGGCTAATCTCAAGTAGCTTGAGCAATAGAGCTCTTGTTGAAAATTGACAGGATTTCCCCTTTAATGACTTTAGAAGCCAATAGCCTTGGGGCAAAGGTTTCTTTTTTGTATTATTGATATTGCTCTTTAAAACCTCAAAATTAAGTTTTATCCCACTACCTGATTATATGTTGAAATAATCGACAGAATAGGCTTCTTGATTCCAAAAATATATGATGGCATTAACTAGCCTACTTCATTTATTTGTTCAGTAAATAAAATAAGGCTGTGATTTTGGCCCCCATTGGGCGACGCCCCTCCCCCTGGTGCAACCCTGGCGTTGATCATCGCCAGGGCGACGCCCCCTCCCCCCTGGTCATCTACCCACCCTGGCATTGATCATCACCAGGGCGACGCCCCCTCCCCCTGGTCAATCACACTCCTTTTTGACCATACCTCTGCTTGCATCCCTGGGACTAACATGTTACGACAAAACTTCAAGGGTGTTGGGAATTGGTCGTTGTTTACCATCTTTATCGTTAGCAACTGCGTCGGACAATGGTGGCTAGCATCCGCTGGGAAACGGAGTCCTGGGCTGTTCAATTAACAGCTTAAGTCTGTCTGGCCCATTTCTGTTTATTTCTTTGTGTCTTTGTCGGTTTTGAGCTTTGGTTGCTTTATCTGGATGGCCATCCTCCGCTTGTTGCTTTCCATGTGAAATTGTTTGTTACATTGTAAACCGACGTCATAGGCCTGGTTCTAGGCCTCAAGACTATTGCTTTGTGTCTGTCTACATCTGTGTTTTGTGTTCTGTTTGTGTGTCGTTAGAGGTTGGGGTGTCCCGCAGGAGGCTCAGCACCTGGTGGCGGTGGGTGTCTCTCTGCTCTGTGTGTGTGTGTGTCCCACTGAGTGTGTGAGATTTTTCAGTGTACTTTGCACCTGTGTGGGTTGCTGTGGTGTGCTGTCCACGTGTGCTCTGACCCCTCCCCCCTGCAGTACGGTGAGCCTCACTGCGGTAAGCCCCTCCCCTCAATTTTATTGCATTTTCTTAATAAATATAAATTAATCCTTTTTGACAGTTCTCGGTCCACAGGTCTCATTTTTGATCCTTTCTGCCCTATACTAAAATTCAATAAAGCTTGCTTTCTATTGGAATTTTGTCTCTGTCTCCTATGTGCCCGAACCTGCCAGCCTTTGTCTGGTGCTTACAAATATATTCCCTAGGTGACCACTAGGGTGGCGTAGTCTGCTACATTTTTGGTTTTGCCACACTAGCACTATTAGCATGCTAATTTGAATTTTTAGTTCATGATGCTATTCAACTCAGCCAAGTCCTCTGATATTCCTGCTAACATTATTAACATGTTAATTAGCATTTTTGTTTTTTTGATGCTATTCAACCCAGCTATGTCTTCTGATTATCATGCTAACATTATTAGCATTTTAACTAGCATGGTTAGCATGCTAAAGAACGTTTTTGTTTCATGATGTTATTCAACTCAGCTATGTCTTCTGATTATCATGTTAGCATTATTAGAATTCTAGCTAGCATGGTTAACATGCTAATTAGCATTTTTGTTTTTCGTTGCTATTCAACTAAGCTAAGTCTTGTGATCATCATGCTAGCATTATTAATATGCTAGCTAGCATAGATAGAATGCTAATTGACATATATGATAATTTATGCGAGTGAACTTAACTGTCATATGGTTCTAACTTCTCACCTAATTTACTGTTCAACCATTCCAACTATCACTTATCCAATTATGCCTCCAGTCATCTAAAAAATCTACTAAAAACAGCAACTGCATTTTCAATGCACTCGTAATTTCTCTGATATTACATTCTCTAGTATAGCCCAATATTCCATTTCAGTTGGCGTTTATGAATGCATCTCCTTGGATACTGTTCTATAGAATGCATATGGAATCTTTCTAATCCGATTAGAAGTGTCCATGTAAAGCCGCCTACTCAGCCCATGCCCTCTCTGGAAGAACGCAGCCAATGAGCGCGCAGCGCTCCTATTGTAAATGTAGAGTGGAGCTATAATAGAAAAAATTATATTGAAAGTTCTTTCGAGCGCATTTTCGATTGCTATCAAGAACGTGTCTATTGCAATTCATAACGTTATCGTTTCATCTCCCAGCCCTACTAGACGTACAGGCTGAGGAAATTTAGTTGCCGCCGCTAGAGTACGTCTAGATTTCTAGGCTAATTGTCCCTGGGAGTTGGTTCTAAAGCTGAACTACATAAAACCTAAAAGCTGTTTCACGACATTTACCTCTAACAGCAAGTTTTACCAGAATGTCAAGAGAAATATAGATTCATTCCTGTTTTCGTGAAGCATCTTTTTACAATTGCTTTCATTATACTACAAAACATAAAAATGATTTGTTACTTACATGTTTTAAGCCCATGGCTTTAGCAAATCTATCACCCAGCTCCTTTTCGAAGAAACTCCTCTCTTCTTCAGTTAACAAGCCAGCCTTCCGTACTTCTCTATAGGACCACCTCTCTTCACATATTGGACAGGAGAATGATTCACCCTTAAAGAATAATGGGCAGACAATTAAATGTAATTATTGCATGTAGTCATTCTAAATATTTTAAAATGTTTGTAAATTCATTTTTGAATTGGCTCAGTTGGATCTGCACATCACTATAGTCAGGGAGTCTAAGTCTCAAAAATGGGTTGAACCCAACATGGTTTGTTATACAGTACTTTCTGTTTGTGTTTTTTCTGTTAATTTTGACCGTAAGAACCAATAATCGAGGGGTCTGCTCTGCCAGAAATATTGCGATAATGATATTTTCTTGAAGACAAAATTAGCACTCACAAAGAACCATCAGTGACCGTTTAAGACATAAAAT
This sequence comes from Sardinella longiceps, assembly GCA_027497455.2. Lineage (NCBI taxonomy): Eukaryota > Metazoa > Chordata > Actinopteri > Clupeiformes > Clupeidae > Sardinella > Sardinella longiceps. Next base: position 14,489 of record JAODXP020008363.1, on the reverse strand, counting down.
AAGGCCAAGAGGCCTTAGGATACAGAAAGCTCCAGCTATAGGCCTCAATAACGCCAGCTTCTATGGCCGCTGGCCGAAATTTTAAACAAGTGCTCGTTTGATCTTATGCCACTGGTCATCCAGAAGACAAGCGATCAGCTCACCAAAACTAAACAGACGCAGACAATTAAAGAAAAATTATACAGCAAGTGCGCTTTCAAAAATTCTGGGCAAAGTGGAGATGACGGAGAACCCCATCTAACATGAGCACAACTGGAACTGAGCACAACTAGCTTAACCCTTTGTAGGTCACCCCCAAAAAATATTTATGAAAAAATTATTTTTTTGTCTTTTCCAGCTCTAGTAAGCTCCAATAACAAGAATCAATGATTTTTTTCTCAATCGACCCCCCCATCTGTATTTTGTGAACCTCTACCAAACGGTTGAGATGACCGTAAGGGGTGCATTTTACGGAACACTGGAAACATATAGAAAAAATAGATATTATGGTATAAAACTTTGTATATATGCATATTTCTGCATACAATCACATTACAAAGTGATCTTTATTGCTTTTTCAGCAAAATTATCTACTTTTGTAATAGGCTCCTATTAAACACCATACTAATGGCGATCCCATTGAAATGCATTGGTACATTCTTCCAAGCCCAATAACCAAGGACAGGCTGGGCCAAAAACTTTGAAATAGCATTTGCCATATAGGTCTTAAATATCTAAACATGCAAAAACCAAATGAGTATGTTTATTACTATGAAAATATGGATTTTTGGGGAGAGGAGACTCGCCCCCATTGAAAATCATTATAATATCGGATATATATAATATACCCTACACTCCCTTGAAATGCTTAAGTATACCATCTAAGGGTGTGGAGGGCATTTTTAAGACCTAGTGTACCCAACCATGGAGTTAAAAAATGTTCTATGAAGAGATTCTATGATTTTTTGATACTTGACATAACAGCCTGTTAATTTCCATTCACCGAATTATGACCCTTTAGGTACATCTCAACCGTTTGGTAGAGCATAATTTCACAAAATTATTAAATACTCAAAACATGTGTATTTTTGCATGAAAATTGATATGTGTGTTCTATGGACTGTTTTTAACAATATTAAACAGGAAAAAACTCCTATACTTGGAAAATATGGAAAAATTGATGATATGTATTATGGCTGAATTTATGAATTTCCGTATTTTGAAGTCATACAAGCTAAAATGGCATGGCTTTAAAATAAATAGAGCTACTGAGCAAGTTTTTTGTATTTAATATATAGTATCCAAGTAGTATAGATGATTCCATGTGATTTAATTAAGGATGGTTTGTTTTTTATCAAAATATGAGGAGTTAAAAGTTGCTCTACCAAACGGTTGAGCAAACCTATAAAGGGTTAAGAGTGTGTTTAGGCCTACTTTCTTATTCAGCATTCTCCTTGTTTTACGCACCCAAACCCCCTTTTTACTTTGAGTCTAGCGCACCTTTCTTCCTCACAATTGAAGATACAAGATACAAGATACTTTATTTGTCACATGCATCGTCATACGTGTACAACATACAGTGAAATGTAATCTGATCCCCCCACAACTGTGCTTTAGCTAAAGCTAATCCAAATAAATAGAACTAATAAAAATTCAATATAAATAGGTTTTACACATACAAACACGCATACATGGACATGTACACATGCATACATGCACACACATGCACAGTAGGATACCCACACATTGTGCATACTGTATGTATCCACACAGGCACGCTTAGCGCACACACACACACACACACACACACACACACACACACACACACACACACACACACACACACACACAACATACAACATTAGCCTGTGGAGAGATAGCAGTGTGGTTAAAGTGCAGAGTGCAGGGTAGGGATGGGAATTTGGGGTAAAAACACTATTCGAAAATCGATGACAAGTATTCGAATATTATTCGAAAATCGACACCCCCCCCGCCGCCCACCGCATGCTCACACACGATATAATAGAGAAAATGAAGAGGCATCGTAAACATTCAAAGTATCTACTTTATCAAACACGTTGGTTAACGTAGGCTACATAAGCGCTTACAAAAAGGTTTTTAGCCTTATGAGCATAGTATGCCTACTTTTTAATTAGACTTTGACTTTCTGTATAACATATTTCTATCTTAAATCAAAGTTCAGAAAATAAACGGCTTCCTTCTTTGCGCAACTGAAACGGCCTGAATGAACTGCCTGGACGGCTACAATATTTACCAGTAGCCTAATAGGCTGGAATTATAATGACAACAATTGAACAGCAAATTTTTGTTTAAAAAAAATAACATGTCCACATGCTCAGGATGGAGGCGGTTGCGCAGTCTATTGACAATTAATCCAGCTGCGGAGAATAGGCTACTCGCTCCGATGGCACTGACGTCGCAGGCACACTCAAGCAAGCTCTCGCTAACTTTGCCAAACGGGGGTATTTCTGTTCCTTGGCCGCCTGTTATTGTATAGGACTGCTACTACCGCTGTAGGCTATTGTTAGCGGCACCTTCAGGCTAAATTGCGCGTTGCATGAAACATTGGTTAGGAAACGTCTTTTTCAAAACGGTTTTTGTTATTTTTATGATGATATGGCTGAAACAGTATTCGATTTAACTATTCGATATTCGAACGCACTGTCGATTTTCGAATATTCGAAAATCATGTCCCAACCCTAGTGCAGGGTGGGGAGGAGTGGCATGTCCAGGTTGAGGAGTCTCACTGCTTGGGGATAAAAGCTCCTCCTCAGTCTTTCGGTCTTGGCCATAAGAGACCTAAACCTTTTTCCAGATTTTAGGGGCTGGAACAGATGGTTACTGGGGTGGGAAGAGTCCTTCAGAATTTTCAGGGCTCTGCTCCGGCATCTGGTGATGAAGATGTCTTGCAGAGGTGGGAGAGGAGACCTGCAGCATCGCTCAGCAGCCTTTATCACCCTCTCAAGGGCTTTACGGTCCAGAGCAGAGCTGTTCCCATACCAGCACATGATGGCTTGAGTGACTATGCTCTCCACAGCCCCTGAGTAGAAGGACCTCAGAATGACTGGTGATGCCCCAAACTTCCTCAGCTGCCTAAGATGGAACAGGCGCTGGCTCGCCTTCTTCGCCTGGATGGTGATGTGCTCGGTCCATGTGAGATCTGCTGAGATCCTAGCTCCCAGATACTTAAAGCTGGTCACTCTCTCTACTGGATCCCCATTGATGGTGATGGGTGAGAGGGAACGCTGCTGCTTCCTGCTGAAGTCCACCACCAGCTCCTTAGTTTTGCTGACGTTCAGTTGGAGGTAGTTGTTTTTGCACCACAGTGCTAGGTTGCTCACCTCTTCCAGGTAGGCGGTCTCGTCGTTGTTGGAGATGCAACCCAGCACTACTGTGTCATCAGCAAACTTAATGATGGAATTGGAGCTGTGGGTGGCTGTGCAGTCATAGGTGTATAAAGAGTACAGCAGTGGACTGAGTACACACCCTTGAGGAGCTCCAGTGTTGAGCGTGATGGAGTTGGAGATGCAGTGGCCAGCCTTAACAGACTGTGGTCGACCTGTGAGAAAGTCCAGGATCCAAGGTCCGCATTTGGAGCATTGTCGGGAGTGCTTTTAAAGTCCGTGATTGTGCGTACCTCCTGCCACATGCGTCGGGCGTCACCTTTACTGAGGTGCGCCTCCATGCGCTCTCGGTACCGACGTTTGTCATGTCTCACCACTCTGCGCACTTCATAGGAGGCCACCTTATATTCTGACATTCTGTCACCAGAATTGAGCCCCTCCTTGTACGCGGTGGTTCGGGCGTTCACAGCTACGCGGACAGTTCTGTCTACCCATGGTTTTTGGTTGCCATATTGCTTTACAGTGAGTGTGGGCACAATTTCATCCACCAGCATACTGAGAAAACAAGTGACAACGTCTGTGAACTCACTGTTGTCAGTTGAAGTGGTCCTGAACATGTCATCCAGTGCACACCTCAGCGTGTCTTCCGATTGGGGTGACCAGCGCTTCACCTCTCTCGTGGTTGGTGGCGCACGCCTGGATCTTTGTTTATATTCCGGTATGAGGAAAACTGCGTTGTGATCAGATCTGCCAAATGCTGGTTGAGTGACTGCTTTATAACTTTTTATATGGAGTGTAGCAGTGGTCGAGGATGTTTGCACCACGCGTTGGACATTTGACATGCTGGTAAAAGTTTGGCAAAACTTTTTTGAGATTCGCCTTATTGAAGTCTCCAACAACAATAAGTGCTGCATTCGGTTGTTTATGTTGGGCCATGCTAAGCACACTGTGGAGTTCAGACAAGGCCGCACCGGTGTCAGCATCGGGTGCTATATAGACCACTGTGATAATGACAGAAGTGAAGTCGCGGGGCAGGAAAAAGGGTCTGCACATGATGGTCAGCTGTTCTAAGTTGGGCGAGCATGAACTGGAGAGAGTGGTCACACTCCTGGCATCGCACCACTTGCGATTAACCATGAGACAGACACCCCCTCCTTTGGATTTATTTGAGTCTGCAGTTCTATCCATCCGGTAAACAGTGTGTGAGTCCGAAGGGGTTACTACTTGATCGGGTATGACAGAAGACAGCCAGGTCTCCGTGAAGCAGAGAAGGTTACAATCCCTCACGTCTCTCTGGAAGGTAATCCTTGCCCTGAGGTCGTCCAGTTTGTTCTCCAACGATTGCACGTTGGCCAGCAAAATGCTTGGCAGGGGCGGACGATGGGCTTGTTGTCGGAGTCTGTTGCGAACACCACTGCGTTTCCCCCGGCGTCTTGACCGGCGCCCAGGTCCTTGGAATCCATTTTCTCCCGGCGTGGGTCTACCGCCCAAGGCCAATGAGGTGAGCAAACATTGGCAATCTGTCTACCGATGTCTAAAAGTGTAGCTCTGTCATAGACTCTCAAGGCTAATGTTGAGTGCATACTTAAAATTATTAAACTAGCATAGGTAAAACTTAGTAAAAACTGGGTAAAAGCACAGACACTGCGGGCGATCAGGAGGGCGTCTGGACGTAGCCGCGCCTCATCCGGGAGAGAGAGAGAGAGAGGAACTAGTCCATTACTTGTGCACACACGAGCACAATGGCAGGTGAAGGGAACAAGAATGAGAGACTTGCAGCATGATGATGACCTAACTGGTAATTCCTTACTTTTTGTGTTGCAAAATTGGAGTAAAACTTTTCAATTTTATTAAAAAGTAGACTAAACCTTTCTACAAAAGACATGACCAATTTCCATAGGCGGATTTATCATTGGGATCAATCGCTGTAGGCATGTAAATATAATGAATAGCTAAGTCTGAATGACCGAATAAACAAACATCTCTTTTCCTCAGGCTGTAATTTAAAAAATTATTTTCACAAAAAGTATGAAGTTTTCAGTAGGTCTATTAACAGCTTTCAGTGCATTAACGGTGAACATTTTAGCATCTCCTTGCACATAAGGCCATGCAATGTAATGTATACCGACACTGGTGAAACAACGCAGAACGCCTTAAGAATATTATTCTACAGCAAGTAAAGTCGTCATAAATGTTAGCAGGGGTCTCAAACTCCCGGCCTAATAATCCGGCCCTGGAGAGAGGCACACCCATTCTTCTCTGTCACGCTACTCGCGGAGTTTTAATCGTACCGAAACCATAAGCATATCATTGGAATCTGCACAAACTGATATTTCCAACAGTACTAGTAGTTTGTTTATGTGACAAACGCTTCACAAAATAATTAGCGCTGAATTTGTATAAAAAATATGATCACCAATACAGTTCTGCGTCCATGTCATACATTGTTCTCTGTGTAATATCTCACAGATTCTTAACTTAACTATGGCACAACGCATGATTAGCGGTTCCCGAGTAATCGACCTTGAAATCATATACAATTTCTTCATTCAAAAGTGTCATCCCAAAATAGATGAATTCTTTTCCATAATGAAAGTTGTTTTTAGCTCCCTGTTTGTCAGGACTAACTTTTAACTAACTGTTTGTCAGGGCAGATGCTAGAAACGTCTCAAGATCCAAAATAGCAATAGATATTTAATGTTCATAACATTTAATAATTAATAAAATATTATCAGCTCATATATTGTTGCAAATTGCAAAGTCATACAATTTACCTTTATCATGACTTATATTAACAAATTCCAGACAATCTCCTATATCTAAAAGTGAAAAGATATTTGTTCTAGTAGGCTATGCATTTGATGATGAGATATAGGCCTAATATTGAATATCACTTTAGATTATATCTTTAGATTAAGAAAAAAAAACATGCTAAATAATTGCAAAGGAAATGTGCAGGTACCTGTTAAAATAAACATATAAATTTAAAAATTTAAAAATAAATGTGTTGTACCGTAATAACAATTGACCCCTGAGGTGGCCCTCCAGTCAGACAATGTTGACCGTAGTGGCCCCCAGCTCATTTGAGTTTGAGACCCCTGTGTTAAGGCTAGCCTGAAATTTCAAGTGATATGCCCGATTCAATTGCGAACAAAGATGGCATCTCCTTATGGAAAAGAAATCTGCAAAGGGAATTAATGCATATGGATACTGGTGTTAAGAGAAAATGATGTTATTTGCACACGCAGGAGGGTCCTTTGATATAGGCTAGTTTATGCAGAGGCCATGAATTCATGTAGAGTAGGCTATTGCTTATTGTTTTGTGTTTGTACAGTTAACAATTTTTATATAGGCTACGTTTTGGCAGTGCTGTCAAATTAGTTGCATTTACCTAGGGGGCAAAGGGGGTTTTACAGACATGGGCTGCTGTAAAAGGTTGTTCTACAAAAATGAAATCTAGGATGTCCAAGGATCAAAACCTGGGTGCACAACCCGGTCAACAAGCTGCTGTTTATGTATTATCGGCCAATTTATGCCCCATTGTAAGTCTATGGAGCGGCATTTTAAAAGGATCCCCGGCTACTTTGGCATGTTAACGTTATAAGATTAGTAACGACGTCAATTTTAATTTACGTTACCCCAAAACATTAAAAATACGACTGTTTTAAAGAAAATGTTTATTAGCACCTGAAAATCATTTCTTTGGTAAAGTTCTATTACGGTTACGCCTCAATGACTTATGGGTAAATCGTGACATCAAATGGTTGTCCAGCAAAATTCTATGGCTTTACAGGACCAGTTTAGGACGTTATTGCAAAGTAAAATACCTCTTCTGTTAAGTTTGCCGTTTAAACCAAGTTGTTTTTAGCTCCCTGTTTGTCAGGACTAACTTTTAACCAACTGTTTGTCAGGGCAGATGCTAGAAACGTCTCAAGATCCAAAATAGCAATAGATATTTAATATTCATAACATTTAATAATTAATAAAATATTGTCAGCTCATACATTGTTGCAAATTTTCAGCTGGAGGCGGATTTTTTCTGTTGTTTCTTAATGGAAGGGAGCGTATTACGCGCTGATTTTCCGCTGAGCGCGGAACGCGGATTTTCCACGGGTCCGCAGCAGGCGGACAGAATAGAAAAAAATTCAACTCAGTGCGGAAAATCCGCGGACACGTCACTCACATATTGACCATTCTCGACGCAGAAAACGCAATATATTCAAAACCTTCGTCATTAACAAACGTTTTTATGACATATCTAGTGAGATTTATATCTTTACTTTCATAATCTTTGTTCATTCAGTCAATAGAAACTTTAGTTACTCAGTTTGCTTAGCGAAATAAGGGCTATGCTAAGTGAACCTGTGGTTGTCTTAGCAACGGCAAACAAAATCCGCTCCTGAAAAAGGTTTTTTCAACTTTCGTCTGCTCAACCTTGCGGATTACACGCGGAAATTCCGCCCCGGTGTGATCGCGGCCTAAGTCATTGAGGCGTAACAACAATGGAACTTTACTAGAGGAATGAATTTCAGCTTCTAATAAACATTTTCTTTAAAACCGTCGTATTTTTTTTTTTAAATTCAACTTTTTTTTATTGTTCAACCAACTGCGCAAGAAAATAAGTATAAATATTTGCACATCACAATTCTCTGATATCAATTCCACAATATACAAACCATTCAGCACCATTTACAGAAAATGTTTCACACAATAATACATGGAATACCACATCTATCATAAAGTTTGATATTTCAAAAGGCCTTCATATGCACCCAGAAATCATCCCACATCATTTGCCTTACACTTTGATTGTTCAGTCTTTCCAACATACTTTCATAGGAGGCTATCTCAATCACCCCACTGACCCAGTCTTTTAAGTCTAACCTTTTAGGACATTTCCAATTGCGCAGAATGATCCTGGCAGCTGTAATAAAGCAGACTTTCACCACTATGAATGCATTTTTTGATATGTTAGGTACTACAGACTTATCTCCAAGTAGGCAAAGCCTAGGTTCAGCCGGTAAAGGGAAACCCAGCCAATCCTCCAATATTCCCAGAATGTCACTCCAAAATGGGTGAACACAAGAACATTCCCAAAACATATGTAGATAGCTACCATCCTTTTCATTACTTCCAGCATAAGCTGTTTGCAGCTATACCCATCCTATACAGTCTGGCTGGTGTATAATAGTACCTGTGTACTACTTTGTACTGAATGTATTTACCCCTCGCTTCTCTTATGTTCTTACCCACATTTGAAATTATTCTCAACCAATCATCCTCCCCAATATCAATCCCCAAGTCTCTCTGCCAGATTAATTTGAGATTGTTGCAAGTGTCTGCAATTACACTACTCATCATTGTATAACATACAGAGGCAGTGTGAGCATCATGAGGCAGTTGTAAATAATTGAACACTGGGTTCTCATTGAAATTGAACTTGGTTTCTAAGCAATGTCTTATTTGAAGATATTTCCAGAAGTTCCCTTTCCCCTCAATGTTGTATTTTTCAAGAAAGTCAGAATATGACATTAAAGTCCCATTCAGATACAGATCACTGACTTTGGCCACTCCTTTGAGACACCACTGCTTCCAAAACAACATTGTCCTTCCAATACGGATTGCTGGATTATTCCATAGTGACGCATAGGATTGTTTGTGGTAGGGTATCTTGCACAGTTTATGAATCTTATTCCAAACATATCTTGAATGTTCAATCACTGGGTTTGGGTCTTGCTTTATCCCAGAGCCTTGTGAGAGAATGTCAATTGGGTGAAATGGAGAGGCCATTCTTTGTTCAATCTTAATCCAGTCCAATTCTGAGTCCATCTTTATCCAATGTTTTGCAAGTTGGGCCATTTCAAAAGAGAGGTTATACAACCTCACATCCGGTAATGCAAGGCCTCCTTTATCTTTTGGTGCGCATACTTTACTCATTTTAATCCTGGGCCTTTTTCCTTCCCAAAGAAAGTCCTTAATGACATATTAGTCTGAGCGAATTAGGGTTGAAGGTGGAAGTAAATATAGCCAAAGCATATTTGGTATCAATTGAACCACAATTTTACGTAGATTTAGGATATCAGGTGCCTACAGAACCAAAATTTTCCAGAAAAAAGTTATTGAGCTTTGAGTGGACCATTAGTCCAAATGAATGGGATTCGGGTGGATTTTGTACTACTACTACATTTTGGCCTGAAGCATGAAGGGAGGACTAATTTCACCATACATCCCATACATTTTCTGAAAGCAAACACCTTCAGGATATTACATAGCATGATATGTTTGCCATTGAGGTATGCTCCACCCTACTCATTACAATAAATCCCCAAAATTAAGAAATTTGGCATTTGAAAAATTGGCAATTTTTGGTGACATTTAGGCCAGTGGCATGTAGGAGAAACATATTAGACCCCATAAACTATATATTTTCTGAAAGCTTATATGCCCAGGATTCCACCTGCAAGATATTTTCCACATCCTACCCCCTTTATTATTTTAAAGCTTATGCCTATTTTGGTGGAATATTAAAATATATGGGCATTTCTTGAACAAAAGTGCCAATGGAATATATTAGAAAGTAATAAACCTTGACAAGTAATACTTTTCTTGAAAGCAGGGGGCTTTAGGATCTCAGTAAACATAAATTTAGACAAGTTCCACCTCCTTCCTCCCCTTGATACCCATTTATAGGTCAGCGGGTATTGGTGATTTTGGTGTATAGCCAATGTATTTGGAGCTGAGGCGTTGAGAGAAAGCTATTCTACCCCTTATGCTATGCCTTTTCTGAAAGCTTACACACACAGGGTGTCATTTAAAGTGAATTGAGACAGGTCCCACCCTCTTCATCTCTTCACTATCCATGTAAGGGTGCATTTGGGGCTAATTTGACTAGCGTATAGCTCATTAGCATATTAAAATAATTTTTCAGGAAAACTTGTAATACAAAAAATGCTACTTTCCATGAGTACTTTCATCCTATAAAGTTTTATGTTGATAGGACCAAAGGAAAAAAATAGCCCTATTCAGACCTATATAATAATCATTATACCATGGCCTATTCAAAGCCCTATAATTTTTTCCCGGTACAAATTGGTGCTGCAGGCACCCCAAATTCTTAATCTACAGAACATTCTGCTTCAAATGATACAAAATATGCTTTGGCTATATTTACTTCCACCTTTGACCCTTTTTTGGGCTAATTCGCTTAGACTATATTCAAACCTTTTAAAGATATTATCTGGAATGTTTAAAGGTAACATCATAGATAGGTAGTTAAACTGAGGAGCAACAACCATCTTTACAACATTGACCTTGCCCCATAAAGTCAGTTTCAAACATTTCCATTTTTCTACATTTTTCTTGATCTTAGCCAATAGTGGGTCATAGTTTAGTGGTATGATGTCCTCCAAACCCTGAGTTAGCCTCACCCCAAGATACTTCATACCTTTAGAAACCCATTTGAAACCAAATGCTGTTACTGTATGAGAAAAACATGTCTTGGATATTGGCATAGCCTCTGATTTGCCCCAGTTAATTTTATAGCCAGAGACACTAGAGTATGATTCTATTACACTCATCAGTGGCGGTAAAGACTTGAGAGGGTCTGCTAATAGTAACAAAATGTCATCGGCATACAACATAAGCTTCTGTACCATCCCATCTGCCCCTCCCTTAACTCCTACAATGTTAGGGTCCTCCCTGATCAAAATAGCCAAAGGCTCCAGTACTATGGTAAATAACAAAGGGGACAATGGGCACCCCTGACGTGTGCCTCTAGAAACGGCAAAAAATGGGGAGGTCATGCCATTAGTCATTACAGCCGCTCTAGGATTCTGGTATAACAAGCTAACCCAAGACCTAAAATGATTGCCAAACCCAAAATAAGACATAGCCGTAAATAAAAATTCCCACTCCACCCTATCAAATCTATCAGCATCAAGGGATATAGCCACATTTGGAGTACTTTCTGAATAGTTTTGCCACATGAGGTGCATTAATCTCCTCATATTGTCAGCTGACGATCTCCCCTTCAAGAACCCTACTTGATCTTTATTAATTATCTTTGGTAAGACCTTCTCTAGTCGCATAGCTAATATTTTTGCTAACAGTTTGCAATCTACGTTGATAAGACTCACTGGCCTAAAATTAGAAGCGTAGGTTATATCCCTATCCTTCTTAGGTAGGAGTGTTATCAATGCTTCCATAAATGTATTAGGTAGGCTTCTTTCCTCAAATGCTTCAGTGTAGACTTTGGTTAACAAAGGGGCCAGTATATCAACAAATTTCTTATAATATTCAATTGGAAGTCCATCAGAGCCTGGGGATTTTCCAGATTTCATAGAGGCTATTGCAGCCCTAACTTCTACCTCTACAATAGGAAGATCCAGAGTTTCCGCTTGCTGCACGTCTAATTTAGGAAAGTTTATTTTTGAAAAGAAGCGCCTCAATTTGTCCTCATCCAAACTACAGGAGGCAGTATATAATTGCTCATAAAACTGTTGAAAAACCTCATTTATTTCCTTTGTAGTTGAGACTACAGTATCTCCCTTCCTGATTGTTGGGATAATATTCGCTGTATTTTGTTGTTTCAGTTGCCTGGCCAGAAGCCTTCCGGTTTTTTCACCTCCTTCATAAAATCTTGTCCTTAGTCTATATAGAGCATATTCAGTGGTTCTATTATATATATCATTTGATATATATAATAGTTGATATTTATATTTACAAACATCCTGAAATAGCTCATCACTATATTGTCTGGCTAACTCCTTCTCCATGGCACAAATTTTAACTTCTAAGTTATTTATCATTTTTGATCTTTCCTTCTTTTTCCTGGCTGCATGTGCTATTAGTTTCCCCCTTATATAGGCCTTTGAAGCATCCCAAACTGAGGCCAGCCTTTCTGTGCTTCCTACATTTAAATCAAAAAAGGAGGTCAGATCGTCAGCTAACAGTGTGCTAAACACCTCATCCTGCAATAAAGACGTATTTAAACGCCATCTTCCCTTTCTACCCGCCTCTATGTTCAAAGCAATATCCAATTCTACAGTAGCATGATCTGACAATGCTATTGGGCCAATTTTACAGCTGATGACTTGATTAATGATAGTGTTTGAAAGCAAGAAAATCTATCCTTGAATGTGATTTGTGGCAGTGAGAGAAAAAAGTATATTCTCTTTCCCCTGGATTCACTAGTCTCCATACATCAACCAGGCCTGGATCCTCAGTTAATATGTGAATAGCAGCCCTGTCTTTTGGCATAGATGACCCCTGATATTTACTCTTATCTAAAACACCATCCATGACTTGGTTGAAGTCCCCTGCTAGAATTATCTGCCCCCCTTTATCCCCTAATATTTTGTTCAGATTGTTTATGAAGTCTGCATCAGCTGCATTTGGGGCATATACATTACATAGGGTGACTTTGGCTCCATTAATGAGCGCTTCTATACATATCATCCTACCCTCATTATCTTTTGTTTCTGACAACACAGCAAAATTAAGACGCTTGTTAATTAAAATCACAACCCCATTCTGTTTACTAGAGAAAGAGGAATGGAAAACATGTCCCACCCATTCTCGTTTGAATTTTAAGGCTTCTATGTCCTTTACATGACTTTCTTGTATAAAGGCTACATCTACCTGCTTCTGTTTAAGATATGACAGGACCTTTCGCCTTTTAATTGGGCTTCCACATCCGTTAATATTCCATGTAACAAATCTAATGTGACTAACCATGAGTATGTCTGTGTCTAAATATGTGGAATGGCTGCCCCCTAGTGGGGAATGGTAGGCCTACATTACATTGTGATGTACATGTCAAAAGTATTAATTGGCAGTTGAACCATTCAAACAAGAAAATGAACCTAGCATTTAACCAAGAACAGTGAACATTATAACTTCCTGCTCCAAACATAGCAGGCATTAGTAGAAAATAAATCCCCAAAAAAGAAAACAAAAGAACGGTTATACCAGACATGGCTCTCACCGTTCCCCAATTCCCAAAATTCCGGTCCGTAAAGTGCCGATTGGTCTTCAAGCCTAGGCCGTCAAGACTCTCCCTAGGCAGCACGGTTAACCCACCCCCATGAACCCACACGTTCATAAAACATCAGTTTGCTTCCCTTCTAAACAGGTATAGGCACAGTAGAAAGAGGATAGGCCCACAAACAATTATTCAGTTACCCCACAACGATCTCGGATGAACCGCTCTGCTATTGAGCTTGAGGTGAAGACTTTATTCTCGCCTTTCCATGTGAAACGAAGAGATGCTGGGAATGCCAGAGTGTACTTCACGTTGATTTGCCTAAGCAGCTTCCGTGAAGTGGTGAATTCTCTCCGTTTTCTGGCCAATTCTCTCGACATGTCGGGGAAGAAAGAGAGCCTGCATTCGTTCCAGTCGTCCGTTCAGTCGTCCCTTTATCTTTAGATGCCCGCAGTACTTTCTCTTTGGCTGATGATCGTAGAAATTTTATCAACACTGGTCTAGGTGGTTTATCAGCATCAGGTCTAGGGCCGGCGCGGTGCGCTCTTTCAATCTCAAACTCTTCGTCCAACTCCATTCCCAGCCCCTCTGATAAGATCTGTTGAACACAGTTGATCATTCCACCTGCCTCCAGTTCTTCTTTCAAGCCGATCAGCCTTAAATTTTTGCGGCGGCTTCTATTCTCCAAGTCCTCAACTCTATCCCACAAAACTTCCAGACGCTTAGCATGCTGCTCACGTTCCTCGGTTAGCTTTGATGTAGCATCCTCTACACCTGCTATGCGGCTCTCAGCCTCATCCAATCTTACTTGAATTTCGCTTAACAAATTCTTCAAGTCGTTGACGGTTCCTTTGATCGTGGAAACATCTGCCGCAACTGTTTGCAAGGTCGAGGAAATTTTACTCATTTCGGATAGCAAGTCGTCCATCTTGGAGCCTGGTGGTGGAGACTCAGGCACTAGCAGAGTTTGTCTAGCCGACCCTTGGGACTTTGAAGCTTTCAATTTCGACGAAGAGGGAGACATCTGTAGCTTTATGTGCCGTTTAATCGTAGTAATCAATTACTATAATTCCTGAGTTGAATTCAGTTTAGAATAGGGAAGATATAAACACGGATATTCTAATTAAATAGGTGGGTCACTGGAGCAACGAAACTATGCTGCC
>JAODXP020008362.1:0-11757 GCA_027497455.2 Sardinella longiceps | reverse complement strand
GTGTATCAAATCAGAGCCACAGCGACAGAGTTAGAAGCCATCTAGCCAAAAAAAAGTCTCTCTCTCGCTCTCTCACACCCACACACACCCACACACACCTTTACTGATAACGCTACTTGTGAGTCATGTACTCTGAGAGTGCAATAACTTTAATTGATTTCAAGTCTTGCCCAGACATGAATGTATAAGAACGCTACATACATGCTTTAACTTGTGACTTTGGCTTGTGCCGCTTGCTTTAGCTTAAGCTGGCAACAGATTACCTCACTCACGTCAGATCATGCGCTACGTAACTTTCGTAAGGCACTTCCGCGCAACGATCTGATGTTGAAGCCCATCAGAGAGATTTCAAGCCATTATTCTCCAACCGGACCAATCAGGGCCGCTGGCTGCTGTAGAGGGTGTGACGTAGCGAAGAAGCAACTGTTTTGAATCCAACCAATCCAACAAACGTAACGAGCGTCTTCGGTTGGTTTCGATGTGGTTGGCTGCAGTGTACGTCAATTAAATTGATGGACAAGCCGTTTGCCCAGTTAGATTCAAGGATTTCTGGCTCCTGAAATAATTCGTCTATCGCTGAATATCAGATGAACGCGTGTAGCGCTACATCTGACGTGAGTGAGGTAAGGCAACAGACCTACCGATTATTAACCCCGATTTTGATACGATGGAACGTCCGGGCCAGTCATGGGTAATCATGAGTAGTCATGAGTAGTCGAAAGTTTCAGTCGTGACTATAATCGCTAGGTTTGTGCTCATGAACGACTGTCAATCGTCCCAGATTGAGTCTGTAGGTTTGGCTCACTAATCGTAAAAGACTGGCGTTCTAATCGTAAAAGACTGAGAAAGTCGGTAGGTCTGTACCCAGCATTATAGAGCTAGCACATCTTTTAGCCGTGCTACTTTGATTGCTCCACTTCATTTCGCTCAAGGCGCACTTTAGCGGTAGCCTGACATAGCCCGACCGTAATGCTGCTGGTCATCCGTATTCATGGTCTGGAGGTTCTTTAATCTGACGCGATTATAGGGCAGGCATTCAGTTCTGGTTTGAAACGATTCTAATCAGCTTCGCTTATTGGCCGGTAGTCTCTCTACCAATGTAAACCTGCCCCAGAAGACCGTCCCAGGACCATGGATACGGATGAACAGCAGTATTATGGGCGGGCTATGTCAGGCTACTTTAACGGTAACAAATTGAATTCTAGTCTAGCCATCAGCCATAGGTTGCATTCATACATCAGAGATGTCTGAGCTGTTTATCCACTTACAACGCTCCAAGTTGTATTCCAACGTTGTGGTGTTTAGCCTATCACAATATTCTATCTGAACAGAGTAGTTGCGCTCAGGTTTTAGTCGTCGTACGCGAGGGTCTATCACTCGTGGCCAGACTATACATTTTATGTGATAGTCTGACTTCTCAGGCTACACATGCTACCTTTGCCATTCAGTTCTGGTTTGAAACGATTGGACAGCTCGTCTAACCAGCTTCGCTTATTGGCCAGTAGTCTCTCTACAAATATTTACTTTAATGTGTGATGCTAGCCCTGCCTCTACCTTTAGCTTTAGTGTATGTTGTTAACCCATTCTCTACTTTTAGTTGTAATATGATCCTAGACCTACCTTTTAACTTTAGTATACAATGTTAGCCCTGACCTTAGTTTTAATATCCTAGCCCTACATTTTAGCTTTAGAGTATGATGTTAGCCCTGACTTTACTTTTAGCCTTAGTGTATGATGCTAGCCCTGTTTCTCCTTTTACTTTTAGTGTATGATGCTAATCCTGTCTCTACTTTTAGCTTTAGTGTATGATGCTAGCCTTTTCTCTACTTTTAGCTTTAGCTCATGATGCTAGCCTTTTCTCTACTTTTAGCTTTAGCTCATGATGCTAGCCTTTTCTCTACTTTCAGCTTTAGGTCATGATGCTAGCCTTTTCTCTACTTTTAGCTTTAGTGTATGATGCTAACCTTTTCTCCACTTTTAGCTTTAGTGTATGGTGCTAGCTCTGCCTGTACTTTACGCTTTAAGCTATGGTCCTAACCCCTGCCCTACTTTTAAAGTTTCTGCTAGGCTAATGACTGTAACGCTAAGCTAACGACTGCAGTGCTGAGCTAACAACAGCAGCGCTAGGCTAGGTCACCTCCATCTTGAGGCTGGCCAGCCCCTTTGCCACTGGGCACTAGAGACAGCGAGAAGAGGAGAGAGCAAGACAGGGAGGGGATTCCCGCTTCACCAAGCGCACAGGGACGGACTTTCTGCTGCCTACAGCAGCCAGGCTATTAAAGAGGAGGGTCACAAAGGAAGCAAGGAGTCAGCAGCAGCAGCAGCCCGAGCCCGGCCCAGACACGGCACAGGCTTGGCCCAGACCCGGCACAACAGGACAGAAAAACAGCTTCAAGATAAGCAGCAATTTGGCCAGTCTGCAGAACAGGCTGAGACACAGAGCTGCCAAACTCACTAAACAAGGACCCTGGCAGCGAGAGATGAGGGAGAGATGAGGGCCAGAGAGAAGAGAGAGAGAGAGAGAGAGAGAGAGAGAGAGAGAGAGAGAGAGAGAGAGAGAGAGAGAGAGAGAGATGCTGAGAAGAATGGATAAAGAAAAGAATGTGCTATTGGGAGGAAAATCAAGAAAAAAAGCAGACAAGAGAGAGAGAGAGAGAGAGAGAGAGAGAGAGAGAGATGGCAAAGAGCAGCAATTGGCTGAGTCCCAATGATGTTTTCTGTAACTCCATTGGAATCTATCCACCCTTAGACACTCAAGTTCCATGAGCATTGGAATCTACAGTATACACCCCTACAAACTCAAGTTCCATGAGCACTGGAACCTATATACCCCTACAAACTCAAGTTCCCTGCACATTGGAACATACCCCTACAAACTCAAGTTCCCTGCACATTGGAACATACTCCTAGAAACTCAAGTTCCATGAGCATTGGAACCTATATACCCCTACAAACTCAAGTTCCATGAGCATTGGAATCTACAGTATACACCCCTACAAACTCAAGTTCCATGAGCATTGGAACCTATATACCCCTACAAACTCAAGTTCCATGAGCATTGGAACCTATATACCCCTACAAACTCAAGTTCCATGAGCATTGGAGCCTATATACCCCTACAAACTCAAGTTCCATGAGCATTGGAATCTATATACCCCTACAAACTCAAGTTCCATGAGCACTGGAACCTATATACCCCTACAAACTCAAGTTCCATGAGCATTGGAACCTATATACCCCTACAAACTCAAGTTCCATGAGCATTGGAACCTATATACCCCTAGAAACTCAGAATCTATCCACCCCTAGACACTAAAGCATAAGTAGTTCCCTACATATTGGAACCTACACACCCCTAGACACTAGAGCAGTGTTTCTCAAGCTTTTTCAGACCAAGGACCACTTTGCCGAAAAAATGTTTTTAAGGGACCACCTGTCCTCGTGACCCCTCTCTCTAATGCTACACTTTTGCTACACAAATCTGGGGGCTTGCATAGGCATTTCTAAATAGCCATTTATAGGCACTTCAATTTCAGATAACATGAAGGTTTTAGTATTGCAGACCTGCCTCATAGTATTCAGTGAACAACTCATCTTTAGCCTTCAGTAATGTTAGTGAGAAACAGACTAAATTCATATATGTTCTTTTAAATCTTCTTGCGGACCACTTGAGCTTGCTGGCGGACCACCAGTGAACCCCGGACCACACTTTGAGAACCACTGCACTAGAGCATAAGTAGTTCCCTACATATTGGAACCTACACACCCATAGACACTCAAGTTCCCTAAGCACAGGAACCTACATTATCCACCCCTAGACACTCAAGTTACAGTTACATTTATGCATTCATCAGACGCTTTTATCCAAAGCGAAAAGTTCCCTAGTTCCCTAAGCATTGGAACCTACATTATCCACCCTTAGACACTGAAGTTCCCAAAGCATTGGAACCTACATTATCCACCTCTAGACACTCAAGTTACAGTTACATACATTAATGCATTCAGCAGACGCTTTTATCCATAGCGATAAGCTAAGTTCCCTAGTTCCCTAAGCATTGGAACCTACATTATCCACCCTTAGACACTGAAGTTCCCAAAGCATTGGAACCTACATTATCCACCTCTAGACACTCAAGTTACAGTTACATACATTAATGCATTCAGCAGACGCTTTTATCCAAAGCGATAAGTTCCCTAAGCATTGGAACCTACATTATCCACCCTTAGACACTGAAGTTCCCAAAGCATTGGAACCTACATTATCCACCTCTAGACACTCAAGTTACAGTTACATACATTAATGCATTCAGCAGACGCTTTTATCCATAGCGATAAGCTAAGTTCCCTAGTTCCCTAAGCATTGGAACCTACATTATCCACCCTTAGACACTGAAGTTCCCAAAGCATTGGAACCTACATTATCCACCTCTAGACACTCAAGTTACAGTTACATACATTAATGCATTCAGCAGACGCTTTTATCCAAAGCGATAGGCTAAGTTCCCTAGTTCCCTAAGCATTGGAACCTACATTATCCACCCTTAGACACTGAAGTTCCCAAAGCATTGGAACCTACATTATCCACCTCTAGACACTCAAGTTACAGTTACATACATTAATGCATTCATCAGACGCTTTTATCCAAAGCGAAAAGTTCCCTAGTTCCCTAAGCATTGGAACCTACATTATCCACCCTTTGACACTGAAGTTCCCAAAGCATTGGAACCTACATTATCCACCCCTAGACACTCAAGTTACAGTTACATTTATGCATTCAGCAGACGCTTTTATCCAAAGCGAAAAGTTCCCTAGTTCCCTAAGCATTGGAACCTACATTATCCACCCTTAGACACTGAAGTTCCCAAAGCATTGGAACCTACATTATCCACCCTTAGACACTGAAGTTCCCTAAGCATTGGAACCTACATTATCCACCCATAGACACTCAAGTTCCCTAAGCATTGGAACCTACATTATCCACCTCTAGACACTCAAGTTACAGTTACATACATTAATGCATTCAGCAGACGCTTTTATCCAAAGCGATAAGCTAAGTTCCCTAGTTCCCTAAGCATTGGAACCTACATTATCCACCCTTAGACACTGAAGTTCCCAAAGCATTGGAACCTACATTATCCACCCTTAGACACTGAAGTTCCCTAAGCATTGGAACCTACATTATCCACCCTTAGACACTGAAGTTCCCTAAGCATTGGAACCTACATTATCCACCCTTAGACACTGAAGTTCCCTAAGCATTGGAACCTACATTATCCACCCTTAGACACTGAAGTTCCCTAAGCATTGGAACCTACATTATCCACCCTTAGACACTGACGTGCCCTGAACTCTCATAAAGACAGGGGGGAATTGCCAAGTCATAGAGACTAACATTCCTGTTCAGATATGTTTGTTAGACTGCATCAGCAATATGAGTGTCTTACATCTCAGTCCAATGAAACATTCAAATTAGAAGGCTACATTGTCTTTACTAGCATTTGTGCACATAAAGAAAGTTGGTTTTGTTGTTATTTCAACCATATACAGTATGTTAGCCTACACAATGTATACTGTGAGACAACCATAAAACAACTGTGGCAAATAAACTTGTTTAACTAGATATACAAGATCTGTATTGTATCCTTGTACAATTCTGAGACCGCAGCCCACATTGTCATCATTTCATTCACTTTCACCCACCCACGAATGCCAACGTTATGAATAGCAGAGTATCAGCTAGTTAACTTCACTATTAAAATGTTGGCTACTGGCTATACAAACATACAGTACAAACCTAGGTAGCATCATAGCAAGATAAGAGAAAATACTTACTGGTCTGTGAATTACAACTTTTGCTGCTATGATACTAGGTTTAGGCTGTGCGCGTGCGCGCGTGTGTGTGTGTGTGTGTGTGTGTGTCTGTGTGTATGGGCGTCACCACATTTAGCCTATCTCTATAAGTGCAAACAGGAAAATCTAGTCAGCAAAATGAATGCCAGCTTTACATGCTAATCATTCGATATATCAAAAGGTGTAGATCATCCCTTCCAAATTTAAATTTCAAACTGATGGAGCAGAGTGTGTGTGTGTGTGTGTGTGTGTGTGTGTGTGTGTGTGTGTGTGTGTGTGTGGTTAGGGAGTGGCAGGGGAGGTAATTATGAGCTCATAGGGTGTTTGTTCATAAAAGTTGAGAAGTCCACCACCGACAGTGTGTGGGTGTCAAGGCCTGGCGCGAGAGGTCCCGGGTTCAACTCCCGGACGAGCCCCCATGTCAAGGCCTGGCTCAAGGGCCTTGAACAAAGGAGGACAACGCGATGACAAATTTTTATTATATAATTTATAATAAATAATTTTTTAATAATTTATTAAATAAAGAGGTAATAAAGTGTTTTAAGTCAGCAATGAATATCAGTGTGTCGGCAGGGGTGCATGTTGCGAGTGTATGTGAGGAATTGTGAGTGCGAGTGTATGGATGCAAAACAAAAGAAAAGACGCAGCTCTCTCAAAAAAACAAGCCATCACGCAGCCCAGCCTTCCTCGATGGACACAGCCAGCATCATTAAATAGGCCAGCTGATTAGGAGGATGCAACGACCACGCCCACGGCAACCCGACCTGAAGGGGGAGACAGACAGAGAGCGCAAGGAAAAGAGAAGACGGCTGCGATAGCCTATGCAGCCGTCACAGTGGGTGTGTGTGTGGTCTGTCAAATGTGATGTGAAAGGGTATAGATGAGTGTGAGGGTTATGTGCAATATTAAGGCCACACGACAATGCAACAATATTTTTCTTTTGCGGGTTGAAAAAAAAATTGCGTTCATACACGCATCGGAGCGCTAAAAAAGCTCCTCCACATGGCTCCGTTTTCACTTAGTGGAATGATGTAATACATATTCCTGGCCAGCAGGCGGCGATTATACAGTTTCAGTAAATAGTCCGTTTCAATGAAGATATCAACAGTTCCTGAAAGTTCGTTGGAAGGATCTTTGCTTTTAAAATACTGCTTTTAAGACTAATAAACATTCAACTTGAAGGCTTGTGATGTCTGTTTATGAACATAGAAGTTACTTACTAAAATAGTTGGGATGGAGGGATCAGATCAATGACTGTAGGATTCGAATAGCTACCAGGTTACACAGGACACAGAGAACGTCATGTATCTGGCCTATAAAGACTTCATCTAGACCTAGCCTACAACCAACATCATCATTCTACAATGCACAGAGAACATCAAGCTTACAACTACTATGCTACTATATCAACTCATGCAGGTCTTCAAACACCTCCACAGCATTTCTATAACATTCTCAACGTTTGGCAGGCTTGACATACAGAACATACAGTACAGTAAGCCTATACCAGGGGTCGGGAACCTTTTTGGCTGAGAGAGCCATGAAAGGCACATATTTTAAAATGAATTTCCATGAGAGCCATACAATATACAGGCATGTCTTTTATTCATTAATTTATCTTATCTTCATTCGAAAAGTAATCAAAAAGTACACAAGAAGAGTGTTTTGGCATACTCCTCATCATACAGTACAGTACAGTAGGCCTATACAAACATCCTTTAGCCTACGGCACTCCCAAAACACTGGGCTTCTAGCCTGAGGAAGAGTGGTGATGGTGATGATGATGAAGAAGATGATGATGATGATGATATGGCCGAGGCCGAGGCATTAGCAGAGCGCCAGTGACGGTGTGACCAGCCCTCCGATTGGACGAGGCGCAGTAAATGACTCATTTGCTCATTTCCTGCCGGAGCTAAACTCAGAGCGGATCCCTGAGGGCCTACTGAGGGGTGGGTTATAAAGACAAGAGCCATTTTGAAGGAGTGGGTTCTAAAGATTTTGATGGGGTAGGTTCTAAAAAGAACAACCATTTTGATGGGGTGGGTACTAAAAAGAAGAGCTATTTTGATGGGGTAGGTTCTAAAAAGAACAACCATTTTGATGGGGAGGGTTCTAAAGACAACAGCCATTTTGATGGGGTGGGTTCTAAAGAGAACAACTACATGTATTTTGATGAGTTGGGTTCTAAAGAGAAGAGCCATTTTATTGAGGTGGGCTTGTGAGAGAAATTTCCAGAGTGTGTATGTAACCAGTTGCAACTTTAAATGTTTTACCAGTTGTGCCTAGTCAGCGAACTAGACTTTGGAATGTTTGCCTAAACACCATTGCTTAAACCAGTTGCTCAATTTATGGACCCAGTCATAAATCAACACATGGCATGAGAGTCTTCTGTGCCCCAAAGGGTCACCAGGAAGTCACGCACATTGTGACAGGGAAACACAAGTTGTGCCAATCAGTAACCAAAATGTTTATGGCTTTCCTGCATGTTGGGGGGTTGCTTGTGTCCCAATAAATGCTTCTCTCAAGCTGTGATCTGGGAGTTGGGGCTTCGACGTGCCTGCATGGCACTGTCGCTGTCCTTTCTCCCAGCGCTAGTGTCTGTACAAATGCATTAAACTCTTTGACTGATTTTGTCGGGCCGGCTCCATTGATTAGTAGTTATGAACATCTAATAATTACTACAGGCTCTAAACAGAACAACTACATGTATTTTGATGGGGTGGGTTCTAAACAAAACAGCCATTTTGAAGAAGTGGGTTCTAAAGAGAAGAGCCATTTTGATGGGGTGGGTTCTAAAGAGAACAACCATTTTGAAGAAGTGGGTTCTAAAGAGAAGAGCCATTTTGATGGGGTGGGTTCTAAAGAGAAGAGCCATTTTGATGGGGTGGGTTCTAAAGAGAACAACTACATGTATTTTGATGAGTTGGGTTCTAAAGAGAAGGCCATTTATTGAGGTGGGCTCTAAACAGAACAACTACATGTATTTTGATGGGGTGGGTTCTAAACAAAACAGCCATTTTGATGGGGTGGGTTCTAAAGAGAAGAACCAATTTGATGGAGTGGGTTCTAAAGAGAACAACCATTTTGAAGAAGTGGGTTCGAAAGAGAAGAGCCATTTTGATGGGGTGGGTTCTAAAGAGAACAACCATTTTGATGGGGTGGGTTCTAAAGAGAAGAGCCATTTTGATGCGGTCCTACAGAGGAGAGGAATGGAGGGGAGCGGAGAGGAGCGGGAGCGGGAGGGAGAACGGCTGAAGCAGCAGCCTACTTCAAAAAGAAAATCACTTAGTATCTTGAAGCGGATAATTAAAAGGGGAAAAAAAGAGAAAGCAAAAGCGGGCCATGGCTGCTCTGCTCTGCGCTATGCTACGCTGTGCTGGGCTATGAGGCTTGGCTGGGCTCGGTGCAGTGTTGGCTGGGGAAATAGGGCTTTGCATGTTTGCCGCCGCTCAGCGCAGGACAGCACAATCAGTCCAGATAAAAATATCCCAGGCAGTGCAGCGCCGGCCATAGGCTTTGGTTCAGTTTCTCCCTCGCTCAGCCCCTCAGCCTCTGAGACCCCAGCCCCAGCCCCAGCTAGGCTAAATGACCGCACCACAAACACAACACCCACACCAACCTGAATACACTACTAGGCCTACTCCGCTAGTTAGCATAGTGTGCTAGCTTACTGTAGCTGTGCAAGCTCACTTACTGCTGCAGACAAACAGACTGCTAAAAAATAAAATAAATAAAAAATAGCCTACAATTTATTTTGTCACATTCCATTTTGCACGCCATTGTCTGGCATAGGCTAGACTGCGTGTTTCTTCCCCCGGGTTGTTCACTCAATAATACACACAAGTCCAAATTTTAGGTTCTTAACGTTAAGAAGCTATCTTAATAGGCTAATCTTGATTTCAAAACGAATCAATAAAAATCTTATCATAATGGCCAACTTTTAGACTGGGCAGCTTAGCCAAGCTGCTTTCATCATCAACCGGGGAACTCTACTTTCAACCTTCAACCTTCAACTTTCAACCCTCTCTCTCTCTCTCTCTCTCTCGACTGTACATCAACAGAAGAATAAGGAGGAGTCCTAGATGGTGAAACCTTGATCCATTCTCTGTATCTGTCTCTGTGTGTGTGTGTGTGTGTGTGTGTGTGTCTCTCTCTGTGTGTGTGTGTGTGTGTGTGTGTGTGTGTGTGTGTGTGTGTGTGTGTGTGTGTGTGTGTCTCGTGTGTGTGTGTGTGTGTGTGTGTGTGTGTGTGTGTGTGTGTGTGTGTGTGTGTGTTCGACTAGAATTCAGCAAGCTAAAGAATGGTTATCATACTGAAGAATGATAGTCAGCTTTATAAAGCCATAGAGTTTTACAACTTGTACCAAGAGCCCAGTGTTGTCAATGAGGGACCGTGTCACACACACACACACACACACAAATTTAGACCAGATTGCAAATGTACTGTACTGGCGCACACACACACACACACACACACACACACACACAGCTATCAGTCTTTTCCCCAGAGAGCAGTCTGGTCAATGAGGGAGCAGCTCTCAGACACACACACACACACACACACACACACACACACACACACACACACACACACACACACTATCAGCTATCAGTCTTTTACCTAGAGCCCAGTCTGGAGTGGGTTGACAGGGTGCAAAGCAATTACAGGCAACACATTAAACCACCTGATGGTGGCGCTACACTCTTCCCCCTGGTTCCACCCTCCAACTATTAGAGCATCTGATGATAGTGATGAGATGAGCTCCAAATGAGCTTTCTATGTCAATCAGACCATATAGGCTAGTAAACCCAACCCAGAGCCAATAGTAAATATAGCCGCTAGCGGCAATGAGCGGGGTCCAAGCTATGGGCACTTGGACTAGGCCTTTGGCCCCTCTGCTCCTGCCCCCCTACTGCCCAACTACTTTAGCTGTATTGTCAATCAGACCATATAGGCTAGTAAACCCAACCCAGAGCCAATAGTAGCCTAATTACACAGAGGGATGAAATTGCATTTCCCTAAACTCTAAATGTGCAGCATTGAAAAACTGACTCACGACTAAACATGAAAGTGCACAGAGACATCAAGAGATAGGCTAACTGTATGTGTGTGTGTGTGTGTGTGTGTGTGTGTGTGTGTGTGTGTGTGTGTGTGTGTGTGTGTGTGTGTGTATCCAAGATATCAGTATATTCTGTCCCCAAGCTCCCTAATGACACTATGAGCAACACAGTCAAAATCACTCAGAATTCAGCACAAGTCGTAGATCTGGACTCTGTGTGTGTAAAATCGACTTGACTAGACTATGTGTGTGTGTGTGTGTGTGTGTGTGTGTGTAGGCCATGTGTTGGATTTGCCCCCCAATGCCACAGTCAAAGATCACTGACTAGTATTCAGCAACAGTCGGAGATCTTGCCTCTGTGTGTGTGTGTGTGTGTGTGTGTGTGTGTGTGTGTGTGTGTTCAGCAGCAGTTTGCAAGTCGCACCCAAGCAAACCAATGGACAAGCAGCGGCCTTACCACAGCTTCACCACACTTTAAGCACGGCTGTGTGTGTGTGTGTGTGTGTGTGTGTGTGTGGTAGGTTTATCTAAGTCAGCAGCATGTGATACACATGGGAAGGAAGGGTGTACTGGTGCAGTTTATACACATAGGCTATATGTGTGATACTTTACACACACACATGGCCTATAAGTGAACTCAGCTCTATTCAGACTTCACAACACAAGCCAATCCGCCTTATTCTGCCCGGCTAATTTTTGCCGTTTTTTTCCTCCGCGATTGTCCTCCGATTGTCTTGAAATTTCTGTTAGCAACTTGCCTCTTATTCACATCCAGGTAATTTTCATAAAATAGGCTACTATGATCACAAAACTCATTATTATAGCCGTGGAAACACCGTTTTTAATTT
>JAODXP020008361.1:0-11736 GCA_027497455.2 Sardinella longiceps | reverse complement strand
CGAAGTTACGTATTGCTAAGGTTAAGAGCCTCTCATTGTCCGTTCTCTACAGCACCTATAGCTGACGCCAATCAGACTATGTGTAAAAACAAAGGTATTTGTGACAGCTTCATCCAGCTCTGCTGTCTCCTGTCTTATTCCCAGAATATAGCATTGATGGCTAGTCCATTCTCCTCACGTACCCTAATCTGCCTGTGCTATGTGTCCAGCTGCACTGGTGATCAGGAGCCTTAGTCTTTTCATTTAATTCTACCAGTACGCAGTAGCAAGGGCATATTTTGTGCTGACACTACGACTGAAAATGGCTCTTAGTATTTGCATGATGTGTAGGGACATGTATGCCCCGGTATGTGATTCACAAAATGGCAATGGCAATTAAGAGGGATATTTATGTTAATGCAGCGTAATCCTTGTCTTTCACAGCAAGCTGTAATTATAACTGTGCAGAGGGGCATAAGGATCCTTTGTGAAAGTTAAATGGCTTATGTCTTCTCTCAAGCATAGCAGATTATTACACACTATTCTTGAAATGGCTGCATAGCTGGCAACAGGGCCGCTGCTAAGGTTTTGGAGGCCCTAAGCTTAACTGGTCAGGGAGGCCCCCCCCCCCCCCCCAAAAAAAAAAAAAAAAAAAAAAAAATCATATTGCAACCAACCGAGCCTAAATTGAGCAACATCATTGAACGTTAAGTTAGCAAAACAATTAACGTTAGCCTAAACGGACTTACCGGCCAGGGATGCACGGGCGTCTTCTTTTTGCTTCTTTTTCTTTCGCTTTTCAGCACCAGATTCATGCTGTCTCTTCATTATTAGATGTCAACGATGTTGACACATTTACTGAACATTTGCACAGCAGAATCTTGCAATTTGCAGTTTTCTAACGTTGCTGCTTGCTGCTTCAATCAAAGCCGACACAACAAACTCAAAGACGCAATTTGGGATGTACCATTTCAGGGAATAGGGGTGGGTAGGACTATCTTTGTATATTAGGCAAAACTGTTAATTTGCTTGAATTGTATGATGAGTTACGCAATTTTTAACAAAAAATGATGGGCCTATTCATTACTAATTCATATATTTTTGCAATGTAACTATTATCATGACATTTTTTAGTAAAGCTCAAAATTGGAGGCCCCCCGAGGCCCTGCCAAGTGGTTGAGGCCCTACGCACCTTGCGTACTCTGCGTATGGGGAACGGCGGCCCTGGCTGGCAAGACGTACTGAACACAAGGATCAGTTTAGAGGATCCGCTTTTTAGAGAAATTTAAATTATGTATTCATTCAATTTTTTTTTTCCTGCAACTCTCCATCTTGATATGACCGTTGCATGTTTAAGTGTCTCTAGAATTGTAAATGGAAATTTTTGTAATGCAAATTGTCACAAATTCATTTTTTTGTCTGTCAATACAGTAGTTGGTGCTTCATCACACAGGCTCATAAGCAGATAAGATCTGATGTGTTACTAATAATGACAAAGTTGAATGGCATCTGAATTGAATCTTAACAATTCTCTAATCGCTCTAAACATCAGGCCTACCATTATTTATTTATTTATTTATTTTGGGTCATTCTCATTGCCCAAGTTTTGTTGCTTTTGTTATTTGCTGGTGAAAGGAAAGTGAATTACATCTGATGATTTCACAGCTTTAGTGGTGTAAGGTAAAGCTGCAATGATTGAAGCCTGAGAGAATGTTAGCAGCTTAAAGCTGATTAGCATGATGATGACTTGTCCTACCCACAATGTGGGCTTCTGATACTGTCACTCCAGCAACAATGAATAAGATTAGCAGTCACATATTTTCTCACATACAAATAAAGTGACCTGTGCTAAGTAGCCTACAGTGAATCAACATTAACCCAAAACTAACAGGGAGTTAGTTAGTGGGCTCTTCTAACAATCTCTCTGACTTGCTTATTAGAAAACTACCAATAAATTACTAACCACAAATATTTGCTCCAAGAAAACGCAAACACAGAGGAGACAGAGAGAGAGAGAGAGAGAGAGAGAGAGAGAGAGAGAGAGAGAGAGATTGGTGTCCAGTGTTTTGTTCATGTAAGATTGTTTTATGCATTTTTTAAACAGAAGACATTGACTTAATCTCTTTTGACAGATTTTGAGAGGCTGTGATGATGTACAATAAAGACATTTACTGAGATCTATTTTTCTAAATCAGTTCCATATAGGCCAAGGCCTGCCTATACTCCCAGTGTTCTTTCAACATACACTAAGTTCCCAACCCCAAATACCCAGGGGTCAATCCAATGAGAAGTCAGCCAATACAATTGTTTCCTGTAAATTTTTGAATGTTCGATTGACAGCATTCATACAATTGATTATTAGTTCATAGATTCAGTGTTCTCTTTTGTTTCCACAAGGTCTTATGAGAGAGGTTTAAATTGTGAGCTTACTGGATTTAAACCCTAAGGACCTTCACCAAACAATCAGAACAAGAAGAGGAGAGGCAAAGGAAGAGGGGAGGCCAAATAAAAGGATATTTCAGAGGTTCTGTCAGGCATTGACATTTAGCTGGAGAGTTTGTTTGTGTTCACAAAGGTAAGCTTTTTGATGGCATTAGAAACACAGAGCAGTGCCCCAGTATATTGACCATCCAACAGATCGATGGTGTGGTGGCTCTGCCTGTTGTGTCTTTTCCACCCTCTGATGAATCCTTTGGTTTCATCTTTTGTCAAACATAACATCATGCCCTGACACTGGTCACCTGTATGCCACAGACTGAGTGGATGTGTTCCTAAGGCCTCAGACTCGTCAATTTCTTCTCAGTGATTGGTTTATAAAAAAATCTAGTCAGAGAAACCAAAGATTTAGGAGAGTTCTCTGACATAGTGTTGTTTTTCCCAGAAAAAAAAAAATCAATTTCAATGAATGTACCTGAGCAGTGCTAGCCTAGCTTCTTGGACAAAACCATAGTGATACAAACCAACTGATTACTACATGCTACATGTACTTGTACTTGCTAAAGGAAACCTAAAAGCCTGCTCTTTTACGGTTGCTTTGCCTTTTATGGCAGTATGGGTAGAATAGTTTAATCAGACAAGTTTCATATTATTTTTGAAAAAATGTTGTTTTCTCAAAAAGACTATTCCTTGTTCGGTCTAGAGTGCACAAGCACCATTTTGTTTACAGTTTGCCAGTAATTGTACAACTGTGAATCAGATTTTACAATCATTTATACAGCTTCTAAGAATGTAATATGAATCTTTCACAAAATGCCATTTACTCAATATCAGTTGCTCTTCCAGTGATACATTTCAGATCTTTTATTAACTCACCCTATGAAATATTAAACGCACACTCCACTCAATCAATGACTGACGGCCGAGGTCTATGACAATCTTAGATAGATATCTGAGTCAGAATCATTGAGTGTATTCTTGGAGTAACCTGAGCGTGGAGCGTGGTCTTGAAGACTTGAAGTGTGGTTTGTTTTCAAAAAATAAAAAAAACATCAAATGCTGATGTTTGGCTTTGAAGATAGGGCACGTGCCCTAGTAAAAATCAGCTGTGCCCCAGTAAAAAAAATATAGAAAAAAAAAAAAAAAACTATTTTATTTTATTTTATAACAACCCGTTTTCGGCGTGCGCAGTACATATGCAAATTGAGATCGAGTGAAAGAGAATGGGTTTGTAATTCCAAATGTTATACAATTTGTGTCTTATGAATAGCCTATCTGATCTTTGGTCTGAGACACTCTTTCCACAGTCATATGCATGCGCATTTGGCTTGGTGTGCCAAACGGCGATGTAGGCTACTTGAAGGTGAAGATATACACGAAGTTCCAATAACAAAAGTAGCTGTACATGCTGTGCATTTCTTATATCATTTTTATTCATTAACTGAAATTCCCAAAATCAAGAGATACAGCTACAGCGCAACTCAAGCATAGCAAACTTTACTCACAATCTCAGTTCAATGAGGTTGGCTTCTGATACTTAAATAACATTTACATGTTACATTTATATGTTGTATTATAGTCTTGCATGCGTCTCTTTGGTTACATTTACGCACACCAAGGCACAACACTGGCCTCTTATTCGCCTCCGTCCAGACCTACGGGCTTTCGAGCCAAAAAATAAGTTAGTTGATTGTTATTGCGCGCGCTGTGGCGTTGTAATACATATCGCGGGTGAATTGATTTTGCTTCATTGTCTTTAGGAAGCTTTATATGGGTATATATCGGCTCTTACAGTAGAGGTATTTGGTATTAAATTAAGCCACATAACAAGATCTATCCATTGGTATTATTGCTTGCGCACTTGCTTGAGAATAAGGTGGTTACATTTCTATATAAAGATCAACAGAAAACTCTTTATCTGGTGTTATAGAGTACACTTTGCCAAAATCACCACACATTATAACTAGGCTATTGGAACTCAACAAAGATGCAACTCTTTAAATTGACAAAATTAGAAGCAAAATTGACCTTGTCTAAATAATGTTTACATTTACACCATTCATCCATAGCTATTAGGCTACCTCAGTAATGCAATAATCAGCAATAATGATTATTATGATAATAATAATGCAATTTTTTTTTTTGCAGGGGGTGGGGGGGGGGGGGGTTGTTGAGGGTGGAGGCCTGTGCCCCAGTAAAACTTCATCTCTAGTGACGCCCCCTAGTAATAGTAGTACTACAGGGGACTTAAACATTATATGAATAAATTAATGGAAATAGAAAGATAGATAGGCAGATAGAGAAATATTTGTTTTATGAAATGCACTAATGATATTGTACTATTTATTGAATTGTGTTTGCAAAATAAGTGCCCTTGCCAGATAGATAGATACTGTAGATAGATAGATAGATCTATTCACCTTATTCTGCCCTTATTTTAGTATTTTTTTCTTCTGCTATTGCATTGAACCGTTAATCCATTGAACACTGCTTGTCTCCATTCTGTTTTCATGAAGTATGACGATCACAAAACTCCTTGTTCTAGCCGTGAAAAGACTGTGCTTTAGCCTACTGTTTGTTTCTTTTTGATTGATAAACATGGGCATAAAATCATAAAAAGATCACTTATTAAATCGTTCAAGATGACAAATATCACCAACGCTAAGGCAATGCATTGCCCAATTGGCTATTGAAAGACAATCACCACAGCAGCCAGCAGTTGTCTTTTACTGTTAACTCAGGGCTGATAGCGTTCAGGCGCCATGCCTGATTTCAGGTGTGGCGTACCAGCATGATTGTGGGAAAAAGAAAGTTCCCTGATATTTAAAGAGGATTCAACAAAAATTTCAACATTTCCTACTCGTTGTACCCTTTTATAAATTGCGTGAAACTCAAAAGGGATTGATAAATTACATGTTAGAAGTATATGTCCTTGCATGCTCATCTCTGCCTCCTAGTCAAATGTAGTGTTTTAACGTGTGTTGCAAACATAAAAACCTGTGCACACCTTCCTGACATGGAAAAAAGTTCAGGCTCAGTATTTTTTTTTTTCACTGTCAGCCCTGTAAACTGCCTCTCCATGGTGACAAAATGGTAAACTACCGTGTGAGTGAGTGACACTGACATCCTTGGATTTTAGCTCAGCCCGCTAGCTCACTGCGCTCCCTGTCCATGGTGCTGCTGCGTGCCGGTTTGAGCCTAGGCTATTTTTCTTGGGCATTTTGTAGGGTTCTACTGGCCTCATTATACACAATTTGATCGCAAGCCTGCATACTGGCATGATTTCATGTTTCATTACAGCACAACTTAATGGGGATGAAAGGCTGCAAGAAACCTTGACTCAGCTAAACATGCTAGGCACCAAGGGACATGACTTTAGTCAACTCCCCCTGAAAAAGAAAATGCCTTTTGAAGTATGTCTGACATTGCACCTATTGGCATGCAATCATAACAATACAAGACAGGAAAGACGTAAGAAACGGAAACACTCTGATAACAAGTATTTTGATTACAGTGTATTACACCATTGGAAATGTGCTGTGGGCCGTGCAGGGCTGCGTAATGAATGCTATCTGCATGGCCATGGCTATTTCCAGCGATGCCTTGTCTCCAGAGGGAGTGGACTGCTTTCAGCATAGGGCTCCTTGAAATGACAGTGAAATGTTTCGCAGGACAGAGATAGCTAGGCGGCTTTAGGAGCCAACTGGGTTGGTTTGTCATCCAGCGATTTGAAGTGGTAATGAGGCCAACGTGAGGGCTGTAATGGTAAGGAAATGAAGAGCTGCTGGCCTTTACAGGCCCAAACTGGCGGCTGCCACAGGCAGATTAGTCATCATTGATTTGCTGTGACACACAGAGATGGAGAGTGTGTGTGTGTGTGTGTCTGTGTGTGTGTGTGCGTGTAAATGGGGGGCTCTGCAGCCACATTTGTTTTCGCTCAGCCTGCACATTTGTATGTGTGTGTGTGGGCATGCACATATTTCTGTGAGAGTATTTTTTGTGTGTGTGTGTGTGTGTGTGTGTGTGTGTGTGTGTGTGTGTGTGTGTGTGTGTGTGTGTGTGTGTGCATAGTATCCATACAGAGCCACACTTTTACAGCCTATATGCGTTGCAGAGCGCACAGGCTGTCAGGCCAACATGTTTTATTCAGTGCAGTCTGTTGCATTGTGCTTAGCGATTCCTTGGGCAGAACACTGCATTGTATGTAAGGTACAGTATGAAGGCAAGACAGTGAGGGAAACAACAATGCATGGCCTGTTTTTAAAAAGATGGTCAAGTCTTTAAATAAAACACCAGCAAACTTCAGTTGTTGGCTCTATATTTCTGTGTGAGTGCAAGTCAAACTTTCAGTCAAAGAGGCGAATAAGTCCAAACCTGCGTTTGAAATTACAGTACACTTGGTTTGAAGTGTTACCAGGATCGCTATACGAACTCGAACATAGATAACATTGCTTGAGTGCACACAAATTAGTTTAACACACCATATGCTTATGCAGTTATAGTTCCTACCTTCCAAAAAGCTTCCTCTTGCTGCCAGGACAGTGGCGGACTCTTATTGCAACATTTCAAGACGCACTTCATCCAACAATAAAGTGCAAAATTTGTTTAGAACTTTTGCATTTAGTATACAGAAAAAAATGGAGTTACATGTATGTTAAACCATGGCAAATGTCTCTGCTTCCCATGAAAGATAATTGTCAAAAGTGTTCTTTTGATGAACATCTATTGAGTTCAAGTTAAGAGCCACACTGTCACAGCCCAACACAGCCCAGCCCAGAAGGGGTCGTCTGTTGTCACACTGATGTTTTGTGTACCATAATTGGTTAATGCCGTGCATGTTTTAAAGGCCAAAAAGGTCATTTTATGATATTTAAATCATAGGACACTGACACTGTTTACAAACTGAAAAATGTAGCTTGTGACCATGATGGTGAAATGATCTGGGGGAAAAAAGACACTGCATATCTGCGCTTCCATCTGACTGCTGTTTTCTGTCTCTGCTGGTTGCACAGAGTGCTAGGCATGTCATTCCACTTTGCCTCAACCGATCAGGCCCAGCAGATGTTCAAAGAGAATCCTTAATTAAATACGTGCCTTATCAATGTCGCTGGTGATGGCTTCCTCACAGGAGTTCTTATCTATGCTGAAATAGAGGGGGAGGGGGCAACGGCGCCGGAATCAGTTTTAAAGTGGGGATGCAAAAATTAAGAAATTACCGGGGGTCTGGGGGTGTCACCACCGGGGAAATTTTGAAGATTGTCTAGGTTAAATGGCGGGTTTTGCGCGATTTTAGACAAAAAGAGATCGGTCTGATATGTGATCAGAAAACATGTTGTTTTCATTTCTGCGAAGACCATTCAGGTGCGCATTGGAAATAGGGTGCGAAATTGGATGAAGAGACAGCCTAAGGGTTTCTCCCCTGAGAATATTTTAGGCCTATATTCTGACCGATTGTTTTGACGTAGTTTCAGACAAAACTGTTTGGAAGCAAAACAATTTTCTCGTGCGTAATTTAATATCACCACTACTGTCTCATTGGCTACGAATGTGCAAGCTCACCAACATTTACTGCGCAGCCCTCTCTTGATCATACAAAGCCCATCAAATAAAAGTGTATTAAATATCTCATCACAGACATAGCATAATAATGCATTGCCGTTGCATAGACCAACAATTACAAACTGACACTAGATTACGTTATTTCCAAGATGCAAAGTGAAGCCGAATATTAGGCTATTCTGCCGTCATTCGTTGTGCGAGAAACTGCATGCATGACCCCAGGACTACAGGCAAGGCATACGAGAAACAGGGGCAGGTCGGAACCAGGGCAGCACAGGCAGCACAGCAGCAATTTAATGTTCTACTCAACAACAGCACGTCGCCTTTCATTTCTTTCGGGAAAGTTTATCCATAATACCGCTTGGATTTGCCAGCTCAGCTCAAAACTATCGATTTGGCTATCGATTTGACTGATTTGTGCAAACACCTCTCATGACCATACAGAGCCAATCAATCCAAAAATGTGTAGCCTATATTAACTTTTCATAGACATAACAATAGCATTGCAATAGCATTGCGTTTGTGTAGGCTAAACACAAACCGATGCCAGATTCACGTTAGCCTATATTTTCCACCGGCGCAGTGAAAGTGAAAGTACGTTTCACGTTATGACCGAACTTATTTTGTTGCCATTTGTGAGGGGATCCTAGAGGCAGCAAGGCATGGATTAATTCCTAACATGAACAGTAGAAAATGACTGTTGATGCAAATATGAACTTCGTGTAGTGTTATGAATAGGATTTTTTTAATTTTCATCGAAAAAAGTGGGGATGCAAATGCATCCCTGCATCCCCGTTTCCGGCGCCTATGGGAGGGGGGGAACAGAGAGACTGTTAGGTAATGGCTGCCCTCCACACCCTCACCATGCAGCAAATCAATCTGATTATGCTTCTTGGCACACACAGTGCCAAACAACAAGTGCCTTCTATTCCCTTTGGTACTCCCACAAGTACCAACATGGGCGTGGTACACCTACAATACCTACCACTGTAATGATGATGATAATTCATTGCGCTGAGCACCCTCTGGACTCTATCAGATGATAAGTCAACATAACAGATTGAAAAAGAAAGTGTGAGTGTTGAGATTAATTAAGGAACATTGTGGAGATGTTAAAGGCTGTGGTACACTATCTCCTCTTGCGAGGAGGTGAGAAACATTGATGTTCTCTTGGGAAAAGCTCCTCAGGGAAACAAAAAGCCCAATGCTTGGTTTAAGTCATTGAGAATATGAGTTTGAAGGTATGTATAGATTGCTATAACTCAGAAAAGTAGATTTACACACTGTAAAAAATGATATGGTCAAAAAGTTCAAGTGAAATATAATTTTAACTTACAATAACTCACAAACATAATTTATGCTTATTCAACTTAATATCATGAGTTTTCAATGTTTAAAAGTTAGTTTATAAGTCAATTCAACAAAATGTACATTTTGAAGGTGCAACACTAAACTTAATGCAAGTTCTTCTGACTTAATGCTTTAAGTTGAGGTCGAACTACAGCCATTTTACTAATGTGTAAATGCACCATAAATAAATCCATTTCTCCATAAATTTAAAAACTCTCTGTATTGGACTTTAATTCCAAGTCAGCTTCTAAAATTATGCTTTAATTTTTATAGCCTGTTCTTTTCAAATATGATGTAGGCCTACAGTAGGATATGAAAGCTTATTAAAGTAACTGGCGGATGAATACTATTTGTGTAATATGAGCCAGATTCAAGCTTGCTGATTCTGAAGGAAGCTAGCAGACAGTTGAAAGATACCAAGTCAAGACAAGAAGAAAGCAAGTAACTTTGAAGATACTATGACAACCTCAGGTAAGTTAATGCTTTCATTTGGAGATTTGGACATTCAACTGAAACATTTTCTTTGTTTTGGTAATTTAATGTGCCTACATAATGTTAGCGAAGTTTAACTCCAGAATAGGCTACCTCAGAGACACTAACATTTAGCTTAGCATTTGGCTTTCAAATGAGGGTTGAATATAACAAGGAAGTTCGTTACAGCTGCAGACCGCATTGACAATCTTTTCCACGGCTAAATAGCTGTAGCCTGTGTCATTTTGTGTAAGAAAACATTAGTCCATGGGAAAAGCTTCCCTGTAGGCTACTGGTAGCATGCTAGTAAGTACTCCTAACCACTGCTAGTTTTAGCTAGCTTTAGCTTACTTGTCAGCTAGTATTAAATTGCTTACTGTCAGTAGCATAGTCAACTGGGCAGTAATATTTTTTTTTTTTTTTTTTTGGCTGGGACAAGAATGGCCTTAAGAGGTGTAATAATCTGGATAAAGATGTGGATAAAGATGTTTTTTCACCCCTCATTTACCTAGAGCCTGGGACTTTACCAACAGGCAGGCCACAGAGGATTGAGTCTCCTTCCTGCTGTTATGACTAGCCCAGAGCGGTATAGAAACGCTCTATGGCTCTGGACTAGCCTACTGGAGTGGATGGAAGATCCAACAGGCACAAGACTAACTGAAAATAACAAAGGTGAATCTACAGCATGACAGTCCCTAACCAGCACACAGTACCAGTATTTAGCCTACCAGCTCCGTTTTCAATGCCTTTGTGTAAAGTAACAATCAGGTGTTTAAGCAATAATCTTATACACATGATAACCCATGGCCCATTTTGTTGGATTCTCACAGAAGATTTTCAGGCAGAAGCCAAGCCCTTGCATCAGGACAGTCCCTCCTCAGTGCCAGATGCATGACGGGAGGTCACAGACTTCAGGACCTGAACTCTTTGTCATCTTCCCTGGAAGAGGAGGACCCAATAGCAATGCAGCACCTGATGCCATCAGTACCAGTCTACCAGAGGGTACATGAGTGACTGGTGCCGAGTTAGATTCAGCAGACGCTTCAGCATCGGGCTGTTTTCAGAAGTTTTTTGTGTATTTTTGTTGTTTGTTGTTTACTTAATACATTGTACTAATGTGAGTTTAATTTAATTATGAGTTTAGTGTTTCCCTATTACACCAGGTGTATATTTACACCTCCTATTGCCCTGAATAGGCTGTACATGAATAGGCAATAAAAAATACTACAACTTAAGAACTTACTTCAAGTGTCCATCTCAGTTCATTTTCTTGAGTTAAAATAATGAAGACTTAAATGTTATGTTAAATAGGAAAGACATGTCAAGACTTCTTTTAACTATCATTAATAATTTAAACCCACTCACTTGTAAATGTCATATGAATGCATCCTAATAAGTTGTATGTTTGTTGAACTTACATTTTTAAGTTGAGACAATATATTCTCCTGCATTAAATCAACTAGAGATCATTATTTTCAACCAGAGCTTAACTCAAAAACCCAATTCAATTGTACTCAGAGTTTTAAGGCAGCAAATCAACTTAAGTTTTTAAGTTAAACTGGTGTAATATTTTTTACAGTGCATGTTAAAGAGTATCATCATCAACCAGTAGTCAATTGTGTACATGTTAAAGAGTATCATCATCAACCAGTAGTCAATTGTGCCTCAAACACACAGCTCCGACTTATATGAAAGAGATATCTATATTCTGCTAGTTAAATCGTGGCAATTATGCCATTATGGGGAGGGGGAACGTCTACCACTGCCAACATAAAACTTAACATGCATCTCAATTTAAAGCCTGTATGGTCTACTTCCGCGATTGCTGTGCTCAAGAAATGGGAAAACTTTAATTCCTGATTTTCGTTTCAGAGAGGAAAATCAAATGAACAGAAGGTACACAGCCCCAGACAAGTGATTTGTCCAATTATATGTAGGGCT
>JAODXP020008360.1:0-11386 GCA_027497455.2 Sardinella longiceps | reverse complement strand
TCAGTTACGTATTGCTGTTAAATTAAATCAAATACCCTTTCCTACATTCCATAGGCACTTCTGTATGAGAGATACACCCAAATTCTAATTTTCTCCAAAAATAGGCAAAAGCTTTGAAGTAAGGAGGGGGATGGGATTTGAAAAATAGCCTATTGGTGAAATCTTGATAGTATAAGCTCTCAGAAAATATATGGTTTATGGGGTCGTATATGTTTCTAGCCTACAAGGCTACAAGCCTAAATGGCTTTATTGTAATGAGGAGGGTGGGGCATGTGTCACTGCCACACTTTGCCATTTGATGTCACATCCTGAGGGTGTATGCTTTCAGAAAATTTATGGGATGGTAAAATTAGTTTCCCTTTCATGCTTCAGAGACCAAAATATAGTTGTGCATATTTTCCTGCAAAATCCACAACCAATCCCATTGATTTCAATAGAATAGCCTATTAATTCATTCATTATTCATTTCCATGTATCCCGTCACATAGACACCTGGGCAAATGCAAACATTGATTTACAGACTCAGAATGCAATGACCTTTCCAAAAATGTAATGTACATAATCCCCCAAAAATTCCCACAAAATGACATCATGAACTGAACACAGTCAATATGACATGCTGAATTGTTATGGAACCCTGTGGTTCATTGAAAACATAGCCCTATCAAATAAATAGCCTGTGTGAGGAAGTGATGGTCACAGTATGTGGAGGAGCAGGAGCCTACAGCACAAGAGAATTGTTTGGTGAAAATGTGTGTGAGATAGCATTATGGAGTGTCCGCTGAAGGGACAGGGACAATCAAAGTAGCAACCATGAGCTTTGCAATAATGGCAATTTGGAGACAGAAGAGATCAATGTGCCTGCCGCAATATTGTTGTTGGACTTAGGTTGCTAATTAATTATGGGTGTGTTTTGGGAAATACATGTAAGTAAATCCCACCTCACTAAGCAAAATGTAGGACAAAAACGTATCAGAGGAAAAACAAGGTGCCCGCAAACAGGGGCGCCTGCAGGATTGAACTGTAGGCTAGGTACGCACAAATGCCCCGCGCGCAAAAAAAAAAAAAAAAAAAGTGTGTGTGTGTGCGTCAGCCGTTCTTCTTTAGAAATCAACTTTAATACAATGTGAACTTGAACTTGAATTTCAAAATTGACCTACATGAACATTAACTCGCCTACATAGATTATGTACGATAAACTCGACAGTGAACTTTTGTTGCATTCACACACACACATTCTGCGCAGGCGGCACTGCGTTACTTTAGGGGGAGAACCAACTTATTTCTGTCATTATATGGGAAGGACGTGTCTTGGACAAATGGAGACTCCTGGTTCTCACATTCGCGGAGGGTTAATTTGGGTTTGTGAGCAGCCTATCCTGTTGAAGGTAGAGGACATCATCCATGTATGATGCATCAATTAGGTCTAAGCGCTTTGATGCTGTTGCTGTTGTTTTGAAATGTAGGCAAGCGAAGATTTCGCACAACCCAGGAAATTGTTTGTGATATTGTCGGGTTGGCTTAACAATATTATGAATGAAGTAGGCTATGCTTATTTCGAAGGAATTACTGCGTGGTGTACTACACCAACTTCTTTTACTATAGCTGCCCGGTGTAGGGACAGGGCCTCTCCCCCTCCCCTTTGCCTTCCACTGGTGCGCGAAACGAAGGGCGCCCACAACTCGCAAATGGCCCATTGTAAGAAAATTATAATGCATAGCCTAGGGTGATATCGGCGTGGCATGGGCACTCGCCAAAAAGGCTAGGCCCTACTGCTTTTCTCGAGCTTTCAAACAAAAGAAAATAGGCAAATAGCCTACATGAAAACATTCATCACAAAAACACTAGAGCGAAATCGCATCATGTCGTCGATAGATACGACCATGCAAGCCTCCTAAAATAAATTTGCCTATTGACACATTTAAAACATTTCAATAGGCTACTTCAGAACTTGACAAATCTCTACAAATGACAAATCTCTCCGCCCGATTCTCGCTTGCGCGTCTCTCTCTCTCTCTCTCTCTCTCTCTCTCTCTCTCTCTCGCTCGCTCTCCCAAGGTACGCACAGTGCGTACAGCCGTACGCCTGAGGCGCCACTGCCTGCAAAATGTTTTCTCCCAAAGACACTGGCAGATCAAAAAACGTGAATTAACACGTAGTCCTGTTGATTTATAGTGCTAAGCGCGATTGACTGAATTGGTTTTCATTTTGACATTTGACAGTCTATGTTGGACAAAATGTGTTCATTGAGGTGGTTGTCAATAGTGCTTATCACTATAAAACAGCAGGACTACATGTTGATTCACTCTGAATAATTCCTTTAATACATGGGTGAAGGATATAATGTGTTTATTTTCATCATTCTACTCTCCTATGAAATCATGGTCTGATAGTGATTCAAGGCAATGTTCAGTAAACTGAGGTTAGATATACAGTATACCTTACTATTGACTCCCCTGACTAATCCATTGGATTGACAGTTCTACAAACTTTGACAGACGATATTATATAGCCTACTCATGCTGCTATGTTACTTTGTCAAAACCATCTGCCCAAGGTTTCTTCCAATGAATTATTAGAAATAAAGGGAGTTTTTCCTTGCCCCTTTTACTCATGGTTGCTCCTTGTACTGTATGTAAAGTGAGGCAAATGTACAGTATTTGGCCCTCTACAAATTAAATTGAATTGAGATTGAATTGAAATCATGGGTCTTTGAAGTTAATACGAGGGTGAGGTCAATACAATTCTTATTTTGCATAAAATACTGGCCTGAGGTTTATACGCAGTGCGGCTTATAGTCAGGAAATTACAGTATTTTGGGAGAATACAGTGTGAACACTTTTCCTGTTTTAGATGTACTGTAACACCAAAATTACCAATAAGTGAGACATTTCTGATTGCTGTTAAGACCTAGTGCTGTACAAATTATATAAGCAAAGTGCTGTTAAATTTAAGTATACGGGTTGCCGTACTAGGCCTAGTAGTAAAACTAATTGTCAATTCTTCACATAATCATAATCATGCAGGTAGATTTCAGAGATTTTTTTTTTGATGTAACCATTTTTGGGGGCATTTCCCCCAAACTTCTCTTGCAGTCTGCAAATTAAATACAATCTCTTACTGCCATCCATCTTTGTGTTTATTTCACTTTGGTCTGTTGTTTTTCCCCTCCCCATTCAGCTCCCCCTGATGTTACCAATGTAACTGTGGTATCCCGCTCTGAGACTCACCTAGAGCTGCAGTGGGACAAAGTCAACAATGACAATAATTATACTTATACACTCTTGACTCCTGACACCAATATCGACTCCAGTGTCATCCCAACAGGATCAGGGACCACAGTGACATACACAGTCTCATCTCTATCTCCTGAGACAAAATACTCTTTCACTCTCTACACTGTGTTTGAGGGAGTGAGCAGCACAGGGTATGAGTTTCCAGGGGTTACAAGTAAGTTTGCTCCTGATTTAAATTCTCCTATTTCACAGCAATCTTCCAGGAATAAACAAATTAGACGCTGATTTTAAACAAGTTATTATCCCATTGCTGTATGCCTCAAGGGATGTTTTCATTAGTCAAAGCGAACTTTAGCATGGTCGGGAACAGCGTGGTTGAGCCAATGATTATCCTATCATTGTCATGATGGCTTTGAAAATAGTGAAAATGTGTGAAAATAGTTTGCTATTCGCTATTTATCCAATATGTAAACAGTGTCTTCCACTTTAAGTTTTAGTGTTGATGTTAATTGCCAAAATTTCCTCTGTTGACTGCAATGGGCTCTAATTTGTATGCTAATGCACCAGGTGAACCCATTCTAATCATATTTCTACAGGAAAAAATAATTTAGTTCAACATGGTGGGCACAATGAACACCCTTTATGTGACACTTTAAAAAGGCATTTTTTTCTGTTTCTATGGATAGAAAAGAACACACCCAATTCCTTGTTTGCACACTGTCAGATATACTGTAGGCCTAGCCCAGGTCTATATGAGTAACTTGCAACTCTGGCTCCACTGTTTGTTCATATTGTGTGGTTGCTCCACAGTAAATCTGTGCAGACATCTGTGTGTCCCCCTGTTTTAGATAAGAGCCCTAACTTTCTCTCTTGCTGTATGTGACCATCCATCTCTCTGTGTTTCTGTCTATTGTCTTTCCCCTCCCCCTCAGCTCCTCCTGGTGTTGCCCAGGTAAATGTGATTGGACGCTCTGAGACTCATCTAGAGCTGCAGTGGGACAAAGCTAACAACAACAATAAGTTTAAAGATTACACGCTGAGATTCAGCAATGAAACAGAGACCAACATCACTGGACCCAACATAGGTTACACAGTGACACACACAGTCTCATCTCTCTCTCCTGGGACAAAATACTCTTTCACTCTCATCACTGTATATGAAGGAGTGAAAAACACAGGATTACAGTTTACAGAAGTTACAAGTAAGTCCATGTTTACACCAGCAGATGTTCTAATATTTTCAACATTATTTCCTCAGTGTTGATCATTGGTTTTCTTCTCATCTTCATCATTCAGATAGATTTAATTCTGTCCTCCAGTTCTATACGAGACTCTCATAATATTTGTAAATGCATACAGTCACATAATGAAAATTGGTAAATATGTTTTAAACATTCCATGCCTTTGCATCAGCAGTCTACTTTCTATCTCTAAACTCCTTTCCATGACCATCCATCCCTCTATGATTTTGTCTGTTGTCTTTTCCCTCCCCTTCAGCTCCCTCTGATGTTGCCCAGGTAACTGTGGTATCCCACTCTGAGACTCACCTACAGCTGCAGTGGGGCAAAGTCAACAACAATGATGACTATAATTACATACTGAGAGACAGCAGTGGAACGAATACCACCATTACTGGATCAGCTGCAGGGCCCACAGTGACACACACAGTCTCATCTCTCTCTGCTGGGACAGAATACTCTTACACTCTCTACACTGTGTTTGAGGAAGTGAACAGCACAGGATATCAGTTTACAGCGGTTACAAGTAAGTTTGCTCCTGATTCAGCTTCAACTGACTTATACAGCAATCTTAGAGGAATAATGAAGTACAAGTAGATGCTCATAACAA
Source organism: Sardinella longiceps (assembly GCA_027497455.2). Taxonomy (NCBI): domain Eukaryota; kingdom Metazoa; phylum Chordata; class Actinopteri; order Clupeiformes; family Clupeidae; genus Sardinella; species Sardinella longiceps. The sequence goes on along the minus strand of JAODXP020008360.1, from coordinate 6,302 downwards.
GTTGTTATCCCATTGCTAGTATAACATCACCACAGTTACAAGTAAGTAACCTTTTGATCCACTTTCACTGTCTTTACATTGCTTATATGAAGTCTCTTTACATGCTTATATATGAAATCTGTTTTTAAATTAAGGGCCCTATTTTGACGACGCAAAGTCAACTGTTGTTTGACGGATGGCGCATATGGTTTTGGGGGCGTGTCGACGGCTTTTTGCTATTTTGACAGCGCAGAAAATGAACTTCGCGCTGGCGCAAAGTCCAAAAAGGTTGGACTTAGGATGCCTAATTAATCATGGGTGTGTTAGGGGTGTAACACAGACATAACCAATAGATACAGACGGCAAGTCCGGTTAACGCCCTGGGTGGAGTCAGCGTGGGGGATAACAGAGGCCAAATTAACATTATGGTGAATGGACAAGGTAGAGAAAATTACTCAACAATGGTAGATCGCTTAGTAAAATTGAACAAAGTCCATATTATATGTTCTGTCCAATTATGACCTGTTTGCCTGCTTGGGTTTAAACTAAAATAAATTTTCCATGACTTTATTATTCCAGTAACACTGACAGAAATGTCATGACCTGTCTCTGCTCCTGTCATAAATGAAGCAACTTTCAATCACAAGTCAGATTAGCTCCGTTTAACAAGCTAAAGTTAGCTACATTTACTGTGGTGATGAATGAAGTTGGCTAGTTAACAAGCTAATGAAGCTAACAAGCATCAACTAATTTGTCCTCAGTATCACGTTTGGAGGGGTGTCAAGTTCAGAATTCACATCGGACCATTTGAACATCATTACTACCTTAAGGCATTGCCCTCAAAAATGTCTCAAGCTCCTTGTGGATGGTGCTCTGTGTAACTTCTAGCTTAGCATCTCATTGACTTCCACACTGATTTCAGCTTTGTTTTCCCCCAGAGGGGTCACGAGGAGCTGATTTTGGGGGCGTGCTCAGACTTGCCGTCTGTATCTATGACAGATCAATCTCTCATTAAGAACGAACAGCGCAAAGCGCCTGGTGAATTACTATCACACCAGCTGATCTCCTCCTTGTGCATTTAAAGAAATTAAAATATTGAATAGCGAGCAAGCTCACACATCGGGTCTAGTCATAGTCAGAGCCGTAATGGGTATGGTAATATTAAATTGATGTCTACAGGCTGCACAAGACACGAAGGAAGCTGATTTAGTCCTGATAGATATCTCGGAATATTCATTCGAAAGCGAAAGTAAACTTGATTCTCCATTTAACGTCCCCCCTTCTTATATCCTCATGCGTTTTCTGTTGCAGGCTAATAAATTGTGGTTAACCACATCTTCCTGAGCATCATAATGATTTTCCGATTGTAATAATTATTGTTGTGGCCGTCATTGTTTTGCTGGAACAAGGACTGCATTACCTATTGCGTTGTGCGTCCATAAAATAGCATTTCAGGAACGCGTGACTGACGAATGACCAGTTTTTTTCCAGTCACTGGCGGATCCCTTTCTCCGTCTGTATAATAGCATCTTTTGCGCTTTGCGCCTAGCCACACCTTTGACACACCTCCGAGGACGCAAAGTCACTTGCTAGTTAGACAACGTGAATTAGCCTACTTGACAGAAAAACGAACCATGCGCTCGCACAAAATAGCAATGACAGCTTGCGCGAGTCGCGAAGGCATGGTGCGCCGCCTGCAAGATAGGGCCCTATATGTTTCTTAGTGTGACATGGTACTGAAAACCTAAAAACCCAAAGGTGAAAAATTATATCTTAGCCATCATTTAGCCTATTTTGGCCAAAATCAAGTGTTAATTTGTTTTTCATATGGTTAAAACAAAGTCTACAGTCTTGAAATATCTCTTTCTGCAACCATCCATCCGTCTGTTGATGTTTTTTGTGCTCCATTCTCTCCTCCAGCTCCCTCTAATGTTGCCCAGGTAACTGTGGTATCCCGCTCTGAGACTCATCTAGAGCTGCAGTGGGACAAAGTCAACAACAACAACAATAATTATGATTACATGCTGGAATACGTTGATGGTGGGGAAAGCATCATCACTGGATCAAATGAGGGAACGACAGTAACACATAGCGTCTCATCTCTCAGTCCTGGGACAAAATATATTTTCACTATTTGGACTGTGTGGACAGTGAATAGCACAGGGTATAAGTTCACAGACGTTACAAGTAAGTTCCATTCTGATTCAAATTCACTTTACTCATATCATATCAGGATCTCAAAATTTTTTTTTTATCAGTAATACAGTAGGCTTCATGAGGAAGTGAGACTTTCACTAGAAAAGTTCCTTTCATATTCACTATCATAGGCCCAAAAGTAAAGTTCATAGAACCTTACTTTTTCTGTGTGCAAAATTAGCACAATGGAACTCTATTAGTTCCACTGGCTCAAAAATATTATGGCAGTGGGAAAGCAAACTGGAAAACTGGGTTTACAGTGCAGGATGCTGTGTTTGGGTGTTTACTTAGTTATTTGTTTTCCTTCCTGATGCATGTCATGTATCACATCTCAAACAGTTCACATCTCCATGCCTTGTGCTATAGGCTACACAACCCTTTGCAGTGGGTGGTATGCAGTGATGCCTCCGGTGTAGTGTCTCTGTAAATGGCCTTCAGAATCTCCAAACTTAAAATATAAATCTCAAATGGTTAAATGACTGCTTAAAGGGTAAATTAATGGTCTCTCTCTCTCTCTCTCTCTCTCTCTCTCTCTCTCTCTCTCTCTCTCTCTCTCTCTCTCTCTCTCAAAAAAAAAGCTTTTATCAGCCTATCACCTCACTGATATGAATAGCAAAACAGAAGGCAAGCATGATCCTTCTAAATCATGCTTATTTTAAAACACAACAACTGCTCGAAAATAACCATTGCTTATTCCTATTTTGTTTGTTTGTTATACTAAACAAACCCATTATGCCCAGTCTATGTAAGTAGGCTATTTAAAGCTTTGGTCCAGACTATATCCATCTGTAGCCCTGTTGTTCATGCTCAGAGTGTTTTCAATAAGAAGTACAAGAGAAGCTTGTAAAGACCAGAAGCCTTTGTAAACTGATGTGCACCATGGGAGATGACCTGAAAGTGAGCTGATGTGCACATCAGTTAGAGCATATTATTGTGTGTATTGTATGTCAGTTAGCTATGCTTGGAAGTATTCTGGATAGCTTTAAGGCCTCGTACATGTCAATCATATGGCCAGAATGCCAGATCCTTTGGACTTGCATAAGGTATCTTTATGTGAATGCAGAACTTCACTCAAGAATATGCATTTAAAGGAAGTCCAGTGTAAATCAATCCATAGCACTGTTATTCAAAGTTCACCAAGTGCTTCAGGTTGGAAAAAGAATAAGACAATTTGATAAAACATGGACCGAGCAGTGAACCGGCAACTAACAGTAAGTGAATGGGGCACATCAACTCACTTTCATTTCATTATGCCCCATTCAGTCAGCATTAATAATTGGTTTGTTATTCGTTGTAGCATCAAATGTTCTCATTCTTTTTCTTAAAGACAGAATTCAGGTACCTGCTACAACAGGGCTATTTCGACTGATTCATACTGGATTTCTCCTTTCATGTAGCCTATCCCAAGAGGCATACATACTGATTAACAGATGAAATTGACAGTTTGTTTTCCAAGGATATCCCCCATTCTACAGTCTTGAAGTAGGCTACAGTATTTCTCTGCCACCATCCATCCATCTGTTTATGTTTTTTTATGTTTTCTGTGCTCCTTCTGTCCTTTCAGCTCCCTCTGATGTTGCCCAGGTATCTGTGGTACATTCTGAGACTCAACTAGAACTGCAGTGGGACAAAGTCAGCAACAGCCAAAATAATAACTATAATTACACACTAATAGACAGCAATAGAACAGAGACCAGCATCAGTGGATCAGATTATGCAGGGAGCACAGTGACACACACAGTCTTATCTCTCTCTGCTGGGACAAAATACACTTTCAAACTCTACACTGTGTTTGAGGGAGTGGACAGCAAAGAGTATATCATCACCACAGTTACAAGTAAGTACCCTTTTGATCCATGCAGTTTACTCCTATCAGGAACACTTGGAGGAAAAAAAAAACAGTAAATCTAAGGAAGTGAGGTGGTCAATTTAGCAGTTTTCACATTTATATCTAACACCTTGAATAGACTCTAAAATGTGTCACAGAAATCTTGATTATACTGTATGTTTGCATTGAAATTTAGCCAGTTCTGGTCATGCAAATGTCACTACAAACTTAAAGGTGGGGTCTGTGATCAGGAAAAACAGATTGTGAACTCTAAGCATTTGAAAAGAAACAATTAAGAGGTCCAATCCCCTGTCTTCAGATTTCCACTGAAGCCACACCTCCAGAGTATAGAAATAAATGGGGAAGGGGAGGGACAAACACCAGTTGGGTTTGACAGGCTTATCACCATCCAATCATTTTTGCTGGTTTCTTAAAATGATTGGATGTTATTTTGTCCTGTTCTGCTCTTTCCACAGGTGACTAACAAATTTTATTTTTGTGTTGGAGGATTTAATTGTTTGCAATTGAGGTGTGAATGTCATTTTAAGCAATATAGTAAAAAGTGCACCAGGGAAAGTATCACATACCCCACCTTTAATACTAGAGAGGTGTGGCCCGTTATATAATACACGATCAACAACATTATCAGAGTAAAATCAATGCAATCAAATTATTTTTTTTATTAAAATTAAGTGTAAACACAACTACAGGAAAAACCTATTTTCAATAGTGTTCAAACCTTGCAAAAAGAAACCACATAAATCTACCTTGCCAAGACTTTTGTTGATTGAATTTTGGAAATGTCACAGTAAGGGGGACAAAGCGAACTGGGAAGTAGGGAGTCAGAGGGGTCAGGGGTTATGGAGGGGTTGCATCAGGGTTGCATCCACCTCGAGGGCACCGTCTGAATATCCTTTGCCTAGACCATCCACATCAGATTTGTCATGCCAACAAGCCCTAGAAGTACTGCGTCAAATCAAAGTAGCCTATTGGGCACGTCACTCACACACGCAAGGCAGGCAGGCAAGGCAGGCTTTCCTTCACTGAAAAAACGGTGACTGTCGATGTGGGTGATTAGTACCGGCAAAACACTGGAGAAGGTAAAGTTGCAAGGCCTCGGCAAGACTGTGGTTGACAGGTTCATCTGGAGTGGGGAGGAAGCAGAGGAGCAAACACACTGACAGACTTCTGAGGCTAATGTTCTGTAACAGCTAAATGGCTACTGAACAATGGAGAAACACATTTAAAAACCTACCAATACGACATGGCATGGGCTCGCACTCAGCTAAGGGCCTAGTATGGTACATTAGTTACTTAACACAAGATGACATGACTACTTGTAGTTTCATAATGTCATTCATTGAATATTTCTAAACAGTGTAAACAGAGCTGCAAGATTATTCTCAAGTTCTACTTTATATGCCATGAGACATACATACTGTATAGCAGTTTTAAATTATGAAATTGACTGTTTGTTTTCCAAGGATATCCCCCACTCTACAGTCTTCATGTGCAGTGTTTCTCTGCCACCATCCATCCGTCTGTTTATGTTTTTTATGTTTTCTGTGCTCCTTCTGTCCTTTCAGCTCCCTCTGATGTTGCCCAGGTAACTGTGGTACATTATGAGACTGAACTACAATTGCAGTGGGACAAAGTCAGCAACAGCCAAAACTATAATAACTATGATTACACACTGATAGACAGCAGTGGAACAGAGACCAACATCACTGGATCAGATTATGCAGGGAGCACAGTGACACACACAGTCTCATCTCTCTCTGCTGGGACAAAATACAATTTCACTCTCTACACTGTGTTTGAGGGAGTGGACAGCAAAGAGTATATCATCACCACAGTTACAAGTAAGTACCCTTTGACACATGTAGATAGTATCCAGTCCCCAAATGTATTTTGTTAGTAGTGACATTACAGTATATAGTCATATGAGAGGAATTGTTCTTCCTTATAGGTATATAGCTTACAGAAAAGTTGACAGTGAACACACACTGAAGCATCTCTTTGTTCATCTGCCTTCTCAAAACATTATTATTTTCTTAAAAGACAACAATTGTTTGAAAATAGTCATTCCTTTTTCTTACTGTATACCCTTTTACCACACACACACACACACACACACACACACACATATCCAGTATATATCAGTATTTAAATCTTTTCTCCAGAGTATCCAACGATAGCCCTGTTGTATATGCTCAGCTCACAGAGAAATTTGAACAACATAGACTAACAAATGATGAACTGATGTGCAACATGAGAAATAACCTGAAAGTGAGCTTGT
>JAODXP020008359.1:7500-11890 GCA_027497455.2 Sardinella longiceps | reverse complement strand
ATGTATTTGTTTAGCCCATCAAAATTAATTGGCTACATACTATTAGGCAGTGCTTAATTTGTAAATCAGTAGGTAACGGAACGCAAAGTACATTATAACGACAAGCCGATGACGATATGACTCAGGTCCCGGAACGCACAAAAAAACATCAAGTGAATTGCCACTTCTACAGCTGTGGCACATAAAAGGCTCAATTTCAGACAACATCCCTTTTAAAAATGCCATAAGATTGCATTACAAAAAAAAAGTTCGGTAAAGTTCGGTAAAGGCTTTGCGGACTTTTGAATGTAATGGGAGGCAAGCACTGACCTTACAATGTGAGAAGTTGACAATGTCTCTCTCTCTCTCTCTCTCTCTCTCTCTCTCTCTCTCTCTCTCTCTCTCTCTCCCGGACCTCTGGCTGAATGTTATGCACAACGGTGAACTGGCACTTATTAATTTCGGTGAATATGCTACTTGCACGAAATCCTCAATAAAGTTTACATCATGCGCAGCATGATCGGAATAGCCTGGTTAAAGCAATATCTAGGAGAGAGGTTGACCTAGGGAGAGCCGCGCATTATCTTACTATCTGGAGCTACAGTAGGCCTAGGCCTATGTTTGGCTTTATTGAAGTAGGCTAAAACCGAAACGAGCAAGCGGCCACATTTTCAGTGGCATTGTAACGGAGTGTGTCCGGCAGGTGGTAGACTCAAGGCATGGAAACGGAATAATGCAGACGTCTTTCTTTTATTTTATATTAGGCCACCGGCGGGGTGCATAACATAACAAATTAACAAACAAACTAAACAAACAAAAACACTGATCAAACTGAAAATAATCAGGGGCAAGGCCCACAAACTAGGCAATATAACATACCATCATTAGATCCTCTCGCGTCAGAGGCAAACCCCGACTGTTACGCACGGTAACTATCGGTCACAACCAAATCATGGTTTACAATCAATTAAGACATTGATTTATGTTTACAACCTATACATTGCAACTGCACAAGCATACCGTGCCCCTTTATCATCAGAGAACATAATAACAGCATGCCAATAAGGCAATAACACAAAAAGAAAAGATGATCAAAAACACCCCTGTAACAAGCGCTTCCCAGCGGGAGCGCGCTCGCAACTCCATAAAAAGGTTCCACCTCCCATAGCTCGGTTTGATCCCCGCGAATCACCAGTACACACCATTCGTTTGCCCCTCTCACTGACACACTGTATTTTTGTACTTTATTTTGTACAATTCATGAATTGATTTTATACATTTTAAAACGTTGTCATGATTTTTTTTTTTTTTTTTTTAAATAAAAAAATATTATTATTATTCACGAGAGGTGGCGGATCAGCCAAAATAGGTCCCGGAACGCGGGGGGGTCAAAATGACGAGGTGGGGGATCCTGTTCCGGCATATTCCGGCACAAATTAAGCACTGCTATTAGGTGTTTGTAGGGACCCTAGACTGTATAAATTAGGGAAAGACAAGAGTGTGAGGTAAGCATCTCCTCCTATCAGAAATTCACAAATCGATTATTTTCACTATTTTTCTCACCACCCTTAGCACCCAGTTACATGTGAATGTAGAATTACATTGTAGAATCCTGGAGATAGTGGGCTACAACATGGCGCCAGTGACCGGAGTTGGCCGAACTTTCTCCTTATATGGCTCTAGACTGGACCCCATCAGTCCTGGCTGTGGTGTTACTGTACCTGTGCATCAGAGGTCTGTCCGTCCATCTTGGCCAAGCCATCGAAGATGTTCCGGTACAGGACGTTCTTGCGCGTGCTTGCATCGTTAGGCGGCAGGTAACTCAGCACAGCGTTACCATGGAGACGGTAAACGGTGAAGACGATCTTGACGGCCGTCTCGCGGACAGACGAGGCACTGTGCTCCAGGGCTCCTGCCACAAACTAACACAAAGGTTAAAGGTTAGAGGTGAAAGGTGAAAGGCGACAAAGTCAACATGCACCAAGATCTACTACATCACTACTGATGTTTCCATATCATATTTTATCTTTTGTTTTATTCTATTCTATCTCTTTTAGTCCCCCTCCCCCTTTTTGTCTTTCTTTGTCTTTTCTGAATAATGAAATTTCACTACATGTCTCACACAAGTATTTCAATGTATGTGACAAATAAAATCCTTGATATTGGACAAGGCAAACCATCCAACTAAAATCACAGCACCTGTAGTTTTGTCGCTATTACGCAATAGGATGAACTCAATGCCCTTATCATACAAGCCATAAGATAAACTCACTGACCTTACTGTACTGTACCATATCACACTAACATGAAGAGACACTCATCACCCTAACTAATCTCCCCATCACTCTAATATCCTGCATGAGCTAAAGTGGCCTAGTGAGCCTTTAAATATTTACCATTTCCACCACTATACCCTTCTGGGCCAGTAAAGAGCGTGACCAGGGAGCCACTAAACCCTTCTGGGCCAGTAAAGAGCCATAACGATGACCAGGGAGCCATAATAATGGGACTCATGTCTATAGAGGTCTGAGATGAGAGGCTTCGGCCAAACTACTTACTCCCAGGGAGGCATCAACAGTGAGCTCAGTGAGGGTACAAGAGATGATAGACCGTCACGTCACCTCCACATTAAACAAACTCAGAAAACTTCCTGTATATCTAAATCTAAATCCTAAATCTATATTTTTCAATTTTCAATTCTCATTTTGAAGGTGGATGAAAATAGCAATTCTGCTTCAAAACAATAAAACTTTTGTGTTTTGATTTGGCATCTGCTAAAACTATCTGTGTGTGTGTGTGTTTGTGTTGTGTGTGTGTGTGTGTGTGTGTGTGTGTGTGTGTGTGTGTGTGTGTGTGTGTGTGTGTGTGTGTGTGTGTGTGTGTGTGTGTGTGTGTGTGTGTGTCAACAGGGTTTTGTGTTCAGTCCCTGAGGAGCTGAAGTCCTGGAAACGTGTTTGTCTCAATGAACACATCCACTTCACTAGCAGTGGGTGCTTTCCTGGTTGGGCGTTTGTGTGCGTGTGTGTGTAATCTAAAAACACTGGCAGACTCATAGCAGCAGTCTAAGCTCTCTCTCTCTCTCTCTCTCTCTCTCTCTCTCTCTCTCTCTCTCTCTCGATGATGATGAATAGAATGGAAGCTGGTCTGGGGCATTGGCAGTAAATTGATATATTGGATGGTGTATTGTATAGTTTGAGGGCACTGTATCATTGAAGCGCGAAGAAGTGTTAAACCCCTCTCTCTCTCTCTCTCTCTCTCTCTCTCTCTCTCTCTCTGTCTTACAGGATGAATAGAATGGAAGCTGGTCTGGGGCATTGGCAGTAAATTGATATATTGGATGGTATTGTATAGTTTGAGAGCACTGTATCATTCAAACGCGAAGAAGTGTTAAACCTCTCTCTCTCTCTCTCTCTCTCTCTCTCTCTCTCTCTCTCTCTCTCTCTCTCTCTCTCTCTCTCTCTCTCTCTCTCTCTCTCTGTCCCTTGTTACTGGTGTTGTAATGCTCATTTGTAAGACAAGCCTCGGCCCTGCCTCAAACAACAACACTGCTGCTCTGTGTTCATGGGATAAGCTCATCTCATCCGTAAGACAAGCCGCCCTGACGTGTCAATTATTCACACTGATCACTTGCTCACTGAGTGCAGCAGATGAGAGGAGTGCTGCTGAAGAGAGAGGGCCAACAGGATATGACATCATAGGTTACAGTAAATCCCAGTCCTTCACAAATAGCCCCAATCAATCATGAAGCTTTTCATTACTCACCAATGGCAGAAGAAAGACAGAAAGACAGAGAGAAAGTGATGGAGAGAGGGAGTGATAGAGGGGGTGGGGGGAGAGGGAGGGAGGGGGAGAGAGTAAGAGAGAGAGAGGGAGGAGATGAGAAAAGGGATGGTCAGAGAAAAAGAGAGGAGGAATGAGAGAGAGAGAGAAAGAGATGGGTGATCGAGAGAGGGAGGAATAAGAGAGAGAGAGAGAGAGAGAGCAGTAAGAGGAAGGGAAAGAGAGGCGTAAAGAGAAAGCGAGATAGCGGTAGTGCAAGGGAGGATCGAGAAGGGGAGGGGGTGGTGGATCGAGAGACGGAGAGAGAGAGAAAGAGAGAGAGATGGGGGATTGAAAGAGGGAAAGAGAAAGATAGAGAGAGAGAGCAGTAAGAGGAAGGGAAGGAGATGTGTAAAGAGAAAGCAAGACAGCGGTACTGAAGGACAGGATGTACTCAGTCATACAGTACTGATAGCTGCATGGTACACCATTGTGTCTGCCAGACTGCACTTGCTTTAAAGGGGCCTTCACATCAACAGCTTCAAAACACTTGTGTTGGGCGACTAGTTTACTATGAAGAGGCGTTAAAGGAAAGTACCGGAGTGAATTCAAGCATAGCTCTGTTGAAAGAGCTTGCTAAATGCACTAGTTA
>JAODXP020008358.1:0-12015 GCA_027497455.2 Sardinella longiceps | reverse complement strand
AAAGGAAAAATCCGGAGTGAATCAACACGTAGCCCTACTGTTTTATAGTGCCAAGCGCTACTGACAGCCACCTCAATCACTCGATTTCATGCAACACAGACTGGAGATAGTGACACGGCAGCTAACGGTAACAGAAATGGGCATTTCAAAACGAAAGCAAATCGATTAGGTTTCGTTTTTGACATGCCTCATTCAGTTAGTGTTAGCTGCGTTTCGCAAAATTGGTCTACGATTGCGCAAAATTAAATAATTGAAGTGGCTTTCAGTAGCGCATAGCAGTATAAAACAGCAGGGTTATGTGTTGATTCACTCCGGATTATACCTTGAAGCAGTCATTTTTGAAGACCTCTTATGCTCTTTGTAGCCTTGTTTGGAATGGACCCTATGTGTAAATAGGTTGATGATGAAGCATTGGATTCTGATATAGCCAGGTGTGTTGAGTTATGTGTTGTGTTGTGTTAAGGGGGGACCAGAGCCCATCTGACCTGGCCCTCAGTATGGCCGTGAGACAGCTTGAGGACGACACTTTCATCTTCGCTCTTTGCCAAGACCACAAGCTGCGCATGTGGTCCTTCAAGGTAAGTACAGGCAGAGCACCAGAAGCTTGTGGGTAGGTTGGGATGAAAGCGTCTGCTAAATGCATTTATGTAAATGTGGGTAGGCAGTGGTTTGGGATGTTGCAATGAAAGGTATATGTGTGTTTTTTTTGTCGCATTGCTATTTTTGTTTTGATAGGACCAGTGGTATTTTGCTGGGTGAAAAACACCTGTAAGCCTTCATGCTGATTTCTAAATGTGTCCCATCTACCTTGTCCACCTATAGGAGCAGGTGTGTCTGATGGTGGCCGACATGCTGGAGTACCTGCCGGTGGGGCGAGGCGAGGTGAAGAGCGTACCTGGTCAGGGCCACAAGCTCCGCCTCTCGTTCTCCTCCACCACTGGCCTGTGTCTGGGTGTCTACCTGGGGCTGCCCAAACGCGGACAGTTCTGTGTGCTGCAGCTAGTGGCTGACAACAACCGCTACACCCTGGATCACCTCTCCACACTCTTCACCACACAGGTGTGTGTGTGTGTGTGTGTGTGTGTGTGTGTGTGTGTGTGTGTGTGTGTGTGTGTGTGTGCTGTACACGTACATCTTTTCATGTTGGATTACAGCATGGTTATTATATACCCAATGTGGTAAATTGAAATAGATAATGTAGCTACTTCTAATACAGAATGCATACAATGTATACTTATTTACTAATAATTATCTATGCTGATGTTGTTTTACTAATAACTGTGGTAATCTGTGATAATCTGTGATAATCCTTGATAATCTGTCAGATTGAGAGCTCATTGTATCCTCTTTGTTTTAGGAAACACTGGTGGACTTTGCCTTGACCTCTACTGACATCTGGGGCCTTTGGCTGGACGATGACAATCAGACGGTGGTCAAATACATCAACTTTGAGCAGTAAGTTCCAGAAAGACTGTCTTGAAGCAGCAGCAGTAGTCTGGAGAAGTTGCAGCACTATTGTTTGAGTGCCGTCTGTTGGAACATGTACAGAGAGAGAACATAGAGAGTAGCACACAGGCAGCCAACTCTATCTGTATGGAGCCAGGAGGTCACTTTCAGTTTCAATTTCCTTCGCCACTCGCCACTCTGTTAGTGTTAGCTAGCAGTTTTGATATTTGTCAAGTAGCACATTTTCTTCTTCATTTTCCTGTCGACAGCTCTAGTGAACTCAAACAGACAGACATGGTTGGATTTCACTTTTCAGACACTGACTTTTGATGTCACTTCTTGTCTCCTAGCAACTCAGCTGGCCTGTGGAATCAGGTGTTCATGCATCCTGCTCCAGAAGAGGAAGTCCACATTGGCATTGACCAGGACCCACGGGTAAGCCCTTAAGCCTACTAACTGCCTGAACAGAAGTGTGTGTGTGTGTGTGTGTGTGTGTGTGTGTGTGTGTGTGTGTGTGTGTGTGTGTGTGTGTGTGTGTGTGTGTGTGTTGGCTAAAACTCATGTTTTATTTCTCCAACAGGAGGCCTACCTGGAAATACTCTTCTCCCCTCTTCAATTCACTGCTATGGCTGTAGTCAAAGCTTTACAGGTGAGCGCCTAACTACAATCTAACAGGGAGGCTACACTGGATGCGTCAAGTCAAAGACTTATCTGCCGTAACAATTAGCTTCCATTATAAACAATGGAAGTGGCTACACCAGATGCGGCAGCACAGCCAACATTCTAAATTCTATTCGCCATTTATTTCAATGTATTTTTGACTGAAACTTGACTTAACGCTGAACTTAAAACATCCGGTGTAGCCCTAGGGTAAGACTACTGACAATGTGTGCTAGCTGTATTGGCAGAGGCGCTGCCAGTTTGACTATAGAAGAATCCTATCCCTCCATGCATTTAAAACGCTAAACAAAGAGGTCTACCTTTGTTGAAGTGATTTGTTTTGTTTGATCTCCAAACTGTTAAAAAAAAACAGTGTACTGACAGACAAACTAAAATGAATTGCAACCATGATGTTTTTTTTCTAGATCTATAAAAGAGGTACGGAGAGGTTTCTTGACCTGCCGTGGGAGTCACTGAAGAGAGAGGTTACCCTTGCAGTTGAGACTGAGGTGAGACAATCTCACTTACTCACATTCACTCTGTCTCTCTTGCCTACTCACTCACATTCACTCACTCGCCACTCCATTCAGCTCACTCACTTCACTCACACCCACTCCTCACTGACTGACTCCTCCTCACCTTCACTCACTCACTCACATTCACTCACTCACTCACATTCACTCACTCACATTCACTCACCACTCACATTCACTCACTCACTCACACACACTCATCACTACTCACATTCACTCACTCACTCACTCACATTCACTCACTCACTCACTCACACATCACTCTATCTCCTACTCACTCACTCACCTCCATTCTCTCACTCATCACTCACTCTCTCTCACTCGCTCATTCTTCAATTACGCTCTGTGTTTGTCGCGCGCTCACTCACTCACGCACCATTAGCTCAGTCACTCATGTCACTCGGGCATGCCACTCACACCCACTCTGGGTGTCGCTCTCACCTTCTCATCACACGCTCACAGACACAGCGTGCACGGACGCTATGGGTTCTCACTACGTCGTTTTCTCCACTAGCTACAGAATCAGTGTGACTGAGTACGAGTTGCCTAATTATGTGTGTTCTCTCTCAACAGCTCCAGAACAGTGTGGCGGAGTACGAGTTCTAACATGTGTGTTCTCTCTCTGCAGCTCCAGAACAGTGTGACGGAGTACGAGTTCTCTCAGGAGGAGTACCGGCAGCTGCAGGTGGAGTTCTGGTCCAAGTTCTACGCCTGCTGCCTGCAGTACCAGGAAGCCCTGTCCACTCCTCTGGGCCTGCTCATCAACCAGGCCACCTCCATGGCCTGTGTGCTCAAAAAGGTAAAACACACACACACACACACACACACACACACACACACACACACACACACACACACACACACCACCTCCATGTCCTGTGTGCTCAAAAAGGTAAATAACACACACACACACACACACACACACACTCTCTCCCCACCTCCATGGCCTGTGTGCTCAAAAGGTAAAACACACACACACACACACCATAAACACATCCCTGTGGGGTCTTTGGCATTTGTGAGCTATGACACGTTTAGGTAACTACCAATCACAGTATTGATTTCCTGGTGTGGCTCTTTTAGAGAAGCAGGATCGAATGTTTGAATGCCTAACGTCACAGCCCGCTTTGCCGCAAGCGATGTTTCTTGGGACTCTTCGGCATCTCTTGGACATTTATCGCTCGTGGTCTGAACGTACAGTTAACCTGCCGATTATTATTTTTTAATTTATTTTTTTTCCCTTAAGGGCTATGTGTCTTACCTGTTGCCGTGCTTTGCTGTGGATCATCTTTACCTGTCTGCTGATGAATACCTGTTCTCGGAAGAGGAGACTCCAATGGCTGAAGGTGTGTGTGTGTGTGTGTGTGTGTGTGTGTGTGTGTGTTTGTGTCATTACAACATACAGAGCTGTACGTTGTCTCCTCTACCTAGTGGCTGTTCTTTGTGACTTCTTTAGTCGGATGCTTTTATTTAAACATTACCAAAGCCTAGTTATGCATTATAAGCAAATGTTTATCATTGCTTATTACACGGCTCTTTATAATGCTGTCGAATGCTCCATTCATTTCAGTGGGACTCTCCAACGTTCTACGGTCTGATCATTTTTAATAACGAAACGGTTACTAAGTATAACAGACCGCTGTCAAGCAAAAAGTGAAACAGAACGTTGTCTTAACCAATCAGCTGATCTGTAACAGTTAACAGAATACCTCTTTTCCGTGGAAGATATTAGCCATCTTAATCATTAAATTTAAAGCAGTGATAAACAAGGTCGCCTGTTAGTAATATCTACAGTAGGTAGCCGTGTAATAAGCGGGATAACGTTCAGAGTAATGCCACATCGCTCCGCTAATGCGTCTGAATGCGTTGCATTACTCTGTCGGGAGATATGCCACGATAATGACCGCCTCACCGTACGTTATCCCTTACATAATAAACAAATGGTTATTTTAATAAAACAAATATCCAAAGCATGACACGTTTGATGATGTTTCCAAAATCATTTGGTCTGTCTGATTTTGCATTTCAGCTCTGTTGACAATCTTCCATGTTATGATTAGCGATCTGATGAAGGCTTTGTGCCAAAACGTGACTCATGACTTTTTAATAATTAAATTCTCTATGGACTTTAAGTGTGCGGCACCTTTTTCTTTATTAATCTTCCATGTTATGCCAATTCTGTATTGTTACTCAATTTCTCTCTCGTCTCCATGTCTGCCTGTCTGTCTGTCTGTCTCCCTGTGTCCGTCCATCAGACCCAGAGGTGGGTCGTGACGTGCTGCAGCTGGTGCAGTGTCTGCGGCTAGTGAGTGAGAGTGTGCAGGGGGACATGGCCTACGACATGGAGAAGGCCCTGGACCACCTGCAGTCCCCAGAGAAGGCCGCCGAACAGGTGCTGGAGAGCATGCTGGCCAACGACAGGTCAGTGGTGGAGATACACACACACACACACACACACACAGGCAGACACACACAGGCAGACACACACAGGCAGACACACACAGGCAGACACACACAGGCAGACACACACAGGCAGACACACACAGGCAGACACACACAGGCAGACACACACAGGCAGACACACACACTTATACACACACACACAGGCACACACACACACACACACACACACACACACACACACACACACACACAGGCAGACACACACACTTATACACGAATCCGACGAAACTACCGGAAGTAAGCAGGCGCCATTATCGAGCTACCCAGATCACCAATCTGTCCGTAGGGATAACGTGATAGCACACCATAAAATAGTGTAACTTCTAGCTTAGCATCCCATTGACTTCCCCACTGTGTGAGCCTGCTGTTTCCCCCAGAGGGGACTATTTTTCTCTATTTCCCCCACGGCAGAGCTATATTTGTGGGTGTGGTCAGACTTGCCGTCTGTATCTATAGCTTGACAAAGCCCGCCCATAACACTTCTGTTCATCCGTATTCATGGTCTAGAGACGGTCTTCTAGGGAGGGTTTACATCGGTTAACAAACAACCCGCCAATGAGCGAAGCTGATTAGACGAGCTGTCCAATCGTTTCAAACCAGAACTGTATGCCCTCTCCCCCCGCCCTATAGTCGTGTCAGGTTAAAGAACCTCAAGACCATGAATACGGATGAATAGCAGTATTATGGGCAGGCTATGTCAGGCTAACACACACAGACCTTCTCGAAGAATCTGGAGACTCCATATTTGCGCAATGCAGGTGTTCAGTTGCAACAGTATTGCAGATTATAAGCATACTATGTATTACCTCCGCCAAGGAGGTTAAGTTTTGCTTGGCGTGTGTGTGTCTGTGTGTGTGTGTGAGTGTGTGTCTGTGAGCTTTGAACATAACTCAAAAAGTACTGCACGGATTTGGATCAAATTTTCAGATAACGTCTGTATTGGGACAAGTAACAGCTGATTAGATTTTGGTCGTGATCGGTGATCCACAACACCATCTGTGACCACATTGTCTTGGCGGAGGACTGCGCTCTCTGAACGCTTTTCTAGATATTGTTTGAAGTGGTTCTCTAGAGACCGACCAGCCCTAAATCACAACTACACAACTGCTGTAATTTGTTTTTGTTTTTTGCTTTATTGATGTTCTCCATGTTGTTTGTCTATGTGCAGTGAGAACGTGATCGAGGAGATCCAGAACAAGCTGCAGGACATCCGTAACCCGATGGTGGCCATGGCCGTGCTGCTGAGGGAGATGGACCTGGAGACGGACGCTGACGGAGGGGTGGAGGGGGCCGCGCTCACAGCAGGTCTGAGACATGATTAGCATCTTATCTCAGCACAGTAGCACATTTTCCTCTTGCCTTGTTCTGTTGTGATGGGTACATGGGACTTTCTGGAATATCAGGGAATTTCAATAAAGGCTGTTCCAGACAGGGAAAGTCAGGGAATTTGACCATTTTGCTTGGAAAATCAGAGATTATCAGGGAATTTTGTTGTTATGTGTATCATCATTCATTCTCCTATCTTGTTTATACAATATTTTTCAATTAACTGGAATGAATTTACACTCTGATTGGCTGATTCATGCCATTTAAGTGTTCGGTAGAAGACACACAGGAAGGACATTAGGCCTAGTTTGGCTGTTTTCATTGTCCTTTTCTGCTCGGCGCTCAATCATTTCTTTTACGGGAGGTCATGGAAATTCAGCTTTTTGGTCAGTGAAAGTCATGGAAAAATCAGGGAATTTTAAGTTTGATCTTCAGTGGGAACTCTGTGTAATCATACAGCCCTGTGTGGCCATGTGACCTTGGGCTAGAGAAACTGAGATGGGCACCGCCCGCCCAGTGCTCCACACATGGAGAGGGAAGGACTTTAACTAACTTGTCCTGTTGTGATGATGCAGATGCTGTATCTGTATCCTGGTCTGCAGTTTTGACTGGATGCCAGTATTCATAAGCCATTAACCCTCAGTGATGTCACTGGTATCAGTCGGCCAATCATGACCTGCAGCACATTTTCCTCTTGCCTTGTCCTGTTGTGATGGTACAGATAGTGTATTTGCATCCTGCCTCTGTTGGTTGCAATGCAAATTCACATTGCCATCTCACCAAGTTGGCAAGTGGTTAGCAACTATGATTTTGGGAAACAAAGTTGGTACTTTAGTTAGCTACTATGCTTTTGGGAAACGTCTGGTACGCAGTTTTGACTTTGTAGGGGCTGCACATTTTATTCCCAATACTCATATTCTGCAATGGTTAAGAAAATCAGTTAACGGTCACATTCCGTGTTTCGGCCAAACCGAAAAACGGATAACGAGTTTGTTTCTTGTTTTTTTCTTTTCCAACATCAAGACGAAAAACGGGAGAGCAGTGGTTCTCCGTTTTCCGTTTACCAATTTTGAAACCGAATTCGAATGGCCACGACGTACACGGACCTTGTAGCACATGTGGGCTGAATGCCAGTAGCCATAAAGCATAAACCCTCAGTGACATAACTGGTATCAGTTGGCCAATCATGAAGTCGTAGTGTGTAAAAGTTAGATTCAGCTCTTGCACCCTCTGCAAGTATTGCAGTCTTTAGTGTGCATTTTCAGTTGGCGAAATGAGTGTGTTTTAGTGGTAAGTGAACTTGTGTAGCACGTGTTTGTGTGTGTGTGTGTGTGTGTATGTGAGCGCATGTATTATAATTTGGGCTAATGTTGCACTCCCTCCACTGCAGGTCGTTCTCTGAGCGTACGGATCAGCCTCTCCCAGCTGTACGGCAGTAGTGTGGCGGTGAGCGTTGTGTGCCAGTCCGTGTGTCACATGGCTCTCACTCGAGCCATGCTCTGCCGAGACCTCCTCATCCTGCAGCAGTTCTACCTCCGCCTCGGGGACAATGTGAGTGTGTCAATACACACACACACACACACACACACACACACACACACACACACACACACACACACACACACACACACACGCGCACACGCTTGCTCGCCCACTCTTCCACTTCATGCCAATGCAAACTATCACTGGTTATTTCCATACCAGATTCCACTTGCATGCCTCATTTTCATACACATACAGTCATGCTAACTGTTCTACACTCACTGAGTACGCTGATCCACTCTCACCAAGTTCAATTATTCACGCTCACTGAGTACGCTGATCCACACTCATTGAGCACTCTCACTGAGTATTTGAGTACGTACATGTAGATCCATAGTCACTTGTACACTGATCCACTTTCACTGAGCATAAAGACACAGTTAGCAACTTGGTTGGCAATGGGAAATTACATTGCTACCAACACAGTTGCTAACTTAGTTAGCAGTTAGTTAGTTAGCAGTTGATAAGCTGAATTGAATTGTGTATTAGTGCTATGTGAACTAGCATGTGTAGTCTGTGTGGTTCTGGTGTGTGTGTGTGTGTGTGTGTGTGTGTGTGCGTGTGTGCGCTTAACCCATGTGTGTCACCTGTATTTTATGTGTGTTACCATAATTTCCTGACTATTAGCCACGGCTTACATTGATTTTGCGAAATTTCTTCCGCTATGAGGTTAAAACAAAGGGGCAGTTAATATGGTGTTAATGTTTTTTTTTTTTAAACTTGCATAAAACACTGTCCTGCGGCTTATACACAACATGGCTTATATGCGGGAAATTACTGTACCTGCATGCTGTACCCCAGGTGTTTAACCCCTTGTGTGTTTAACCCGTGTGTGTAACCTGTGTGTATTGTGTGGCCCAGGTGTTTCTGGGTGGAGGTGCCCAGCTGCTCCAGCTGCAGCAGGACCTGATCCCCCGCTGCTCCCACCTGCTCTGCTCCTACTACCTGCTGAAGAAGATCAGCCAGAGCCTCTCCTCCGCCGTGCCCCTCGACATACTGTGAGTATCCCTCCCTCTCTCTCTCTCCTCTGCCTGAGTACCTCCTCCTCCGCCGTGCCCCTCGACATACTGTGAGTATCCCTCCCTCCTCTGCCTGAGTACCTCTCCTCCTCTGGGGTGGAACCACTTACTGTCCGTTCACACCACGATTTTAGCAACTAAGAAAAAGCTAAAAAACGGTTAACTTTATGCAAATTAGCTATGACGCGCTTCAGCTGTAAAATCAAAACGCTGTGACGTTAATGGGAATGACAACAGGCACGTCATGAGCGATAGAGCGATTTGGGCGAACACAGAAAATTTAACAGCTCCGATTTTGTAGCTTTAGTTGCAGTTGGTGTGAACGTACAGTTACTCTCACTCTCTGGAACTTTCTTTAAGATAAGAAGGATACATATTTTAGTACTTTTTCCTTTGGTGTGCTCCACTCTCTTGGACTGCTATCTCCACTTACCACATACCACTGTTTTGAGTATGCAGTTCTCACAGAAAATTAGTTAGTCAAAATTTAGTGTGGTGCATGGCCTTGGAAATTATGAACAGGTTATATAAAATATGTATCCTTTCAGGAAACATGGTTAACGTGGGAGGTGTTTGTTCAAATTTCAGGACACATTGAATTCTAGGTCACCTTTTTGAATCGACACCCCTTTTTGTCCACAGATCAGAAGTTTTTCCGCAATCTCATAATCGTTTTTTTTTTTTGTTTGTTTGTTTGTCTCTTTAGGGATGCCAACCTGCAGCACCTGTCTGTGCTTGAGTTGTCTGATTCACCAGCCCTGGCATCCAACAGATCAGGTATGCTAAGTTAACACATTTCTGTACATTCACCCAATCCTGCTTGGAATTGTACTGTATTTCCTGCGGTCTCTCATTAAATAAGTATCAGATCGCTGACGCTTTTGATCGCTGATATTGGATAGTGGATCTGATGAAGGCTAGTGGATAGTGGATCTGATGAAGGCTCTGTGCCGAAACGTCATCATGACTTTTTAATAATGAAATTTTCTTTGGACTTTAAGTGTGCGGCACATTTTTCTTTATTAGTTTGGATTTAATTTTCGGTGGCTAGCACCTTTGAACTTTGGTGTGCGGTGCAATCTCTTTCAACAAAAAAAAGCTTTTCTGATATTTGTCATAATGTGAAAAAAAGTAGTCTTCGATCTCTCCATTACTATGGCTCAGGTTTGCTCTGAAAAATGTTAACTGGAGTGCTCTGGAATGCCCAGTATTGATAAATGTCCATCAGGAAGGAAGTGGATGCCAATGGAGGAATTTCAGACGTTTTGCCCAAAGTGCTCTCTTCCCCTCCTGCTTCCCATGTGTTAACCTCTGACCTCTTTCTCTGTGTCCAGTGTTGAATCCCCAGACGGTGGTTGAGCTGTTCTATCAGAATGTGGCTCGTAAGATCATCATGTCTCAGATCTACTCTCAGCAGGAGGCTCAGGCGGGACAGGTGCCCCTGCACTGGCCTCAGATGGCCTCCAGTGTGGTCACCAACCTCTCACAGCTCCTGTATCCTTCCGAGACCTCACACACATACACACACACTCTCACACACTCTCTCTCTCTCTCTCTCTCTCTCTCTCTCTCTCTCTCTCTCTCTCTCTCTCTCTCTCTCTCTCTCTCTCTCTCTCTCTCTCTCTCTCTCTCTCTCTCTCTCTCTCTCTCTCTCTCTCTTCTCTCTCTTCTGATTCAGATTCACAATCCTTTATTGGCACTACTTTTACTCTTCTCTACAGGAGGTTCTGTTCTACTAATCATGTACAGTACATCAATGTCATTTTAGATACTGTGATGGTTTTAAAAGCTCACACCGTTCTAGCCATACTTTATCCTGCTAGTTGGCATCCTGCTAGCTTACTAGGCACCCTGCTAGCTGCAGAGGTTCTGTTCGGCTATGTACATTAGTGTTATTACCTCCGCCAAGGTTATGTTTGTGGGGCAGGTTGCAAGTGGGAGGAGGGGCTTTTGCTGCTTATATTTTTTATATTCTGTGACCACATAGCATTGACGGAGGTCTGCGCTCTCCGAGTGCTTTTCTAGTTCGGATACTGTGATGGTTTTGAAAGAACACACCTTTTCAGCCTTACATTATAACCCTGCTAGCTGGCCCAGCAACCCAGGCTTCCTGTTCCCGGAGTGCTTGATGGGGAATTGCCAATACACACAGCTCCAGGTGATTAGCAGCTTAACTTACCTTTGCTTAGCTGCATTGTGCTTGCACTGCTACATGAACATACAACATGTTTCCGCATAGCTGAAGTGATTTGGTGTCGCATCTTGTTTTTCTTGTTGGGTAATGTGTGTGTCAGCTATGCTGCTGCTAAGAATGTTGTACCTTTTGGCTTTGACCCCTGTGTGTGTGTGTGTGTGTGTGTGTGTGTGTGTGTGTGTGTGTGTGTGTGTGTTAACAGGAGTATGTGCGTCTGATTGGGCCCTGGTGCCAGGTGAATGTGGGCTCCTGTCGGTTCATCCTGGGCCAGTGCTATCTGGCTACTGGGGAGGGGCAGAAGGTAGGTGCCCTTTTAATGCCGATACTGTGTTGCTCTGTGTTCACAAAGCTAAATCCAGAGAGGGTTAAAATCAGGATCAGTACTCCATGATACTTGCTATGGGCCGAAGGTACGGTAGGAGCCCAGCCCAGCTGAAGCACCTCTCAAAGCCCACATTGTGTCTCTCTGTTCTCACAAAGCTCAGTCAGTCCCTATGGCCTAGCAGTGACAACCAATGAATGAATTTCACTTTGAAGTTTTGGAATTAAATAGTTTTTGAAGCTCAGTGTGAGTGGATGACCCATCTTGCATCAACTTCTGGTTTTGGAGGAGTGTAAAGGTGTGTGTGTGTGTGTGTGTGTGTGTGTGTGTGTGTGTGTGTGTGTGTGTGTGTGTGTGTGTGTCCTCTTCCCTCAGGCCCTGCAGTGTTTCCAGGAGGCGGCGACGGAGGTGGAGAAGGAGGAGTTTCTCCTGAGGCTGTGTGGCACAGAGGAGGAGGAGGCTGTGGCCAGCGCCCTCGCTTGCAGTACTACAACAAGGTGACACACACAC
>JAODXP020008357.1:0-11496 GCA_027497455.2 Sardinella longiceps | reverse complement strand
TATGCTTTGTTATTGGTATTTCATTTGTTTCATATTTTTCATGTTCTATGCTTTGTTGTGTGCTCATGCAAAACTTTTTGTATTATTTTAACTATTAAATGCGGCAGGCAAAAATATTTTCCTACCTGGTCTCGCCTTGTCTCCCATCCCGTTACAGAGATGCAGTGGGTGGGTCCATTTAATATTAAAATAGAAAGGAAGGAACACCGGGAGAAAGGGTCAGGGAGGGAGGGAGAGACAAAGGGAGAAAAGGCCAGGGAGAGACGAGGAGGGAGGGATTTGGAGGGAGACACAGGGAAGGACACAGAGGAAGGGAGAGAGAGACACTGAGAGCGAGTTAGGCCCGATACAGAGTCAGTCCTGTCTCATTTGAGTGGAGAGAAACTTATCCTTGTCAACCGAGGTAAGCGTTTTGCTAAAACAATATAACAATGTGTGCCACTTTACACTTAAAAATGTCAAGGTATAGCAATAGCAGACTGTCTCAAACTGTCTGAAATGCCAAGGATCTCTGCGTGTTAATTCCATATTTGGAGACCACACCGATAAAGGTTGGTTTCAATAACTCCTGACTTTTTTTTAATGAAGCGCTTGGAGGCTGCATTGGATGCACACTAATACAGGCTAGTTATTAAAGGCTAGCCCTAACTCCAACACTGTGGAAAAACTGAAAGCCCAGTGATTTTTAGATAGTCAGCTTCTCAATTTGAAGAGTTTCATTCCAAAACTAATCCCCCATTTTAGTAGTCTGACAAGTCAGACTATAACATAAGATGTAGTGTCAGACCACGACAGACCTTCGGACAGTTCGGGTACGACGGCTACAACCAATCAGAGCAACCAACAAGCTGATTCGAACGACGCAAAAGACTCCCTGTCCAGATAGAATGTTGTGATTGGCTTAACCAAAGATCATGGAATACTGCTCCGCTTGAATCCTCTCTGGCTTAACACCCCAATGTCTGAATATGACCTAGAGTGTTGTGATTGGATAGACAAGATCGACGTCTGAGTACAATTTAAGGCTAGACCTACTCTCTGGGCAAATTCAATTTGCTCCTGCTAGAATTCTAGGCAACCATTTTAATGAACTTTTTTTTTTTTCCTCCGATCAGTGGATCTACATTTGAGTCAATATAATTAATGTTTTATCTATAAGTATGGAATACACAGCCATGAATTATTTTGGAACTAACTAATTCATTTGAAAGCCTATTAAGAAAGCAGACAAAATGCTACTTTTTTCTGTTTTTCATATTTTTTTTTTCAGTCACCTCTGCAAGGTGATCACTGTGATGCGTCCAAAGGAGGCTGATGGTGTTTTGGGCTTCTTCGTCCTGCTGATGTGTAAGAACTGCCCAAAGATATGATATTATGTTTACAGTAAATATATCACAACACAACACAGACAATGACTGCCAAGGTGTCCCAAAACAGAGAAATAATGGACGAGACGGGGTAAAAAAAAACTCTAGTGTTTACTGGTAGATCCAATAGTGTCAAGGCCTACTGTAGGCTGATACTGTTAACTAAAGATGTGGGTAACACTTTCATTTACAGCCCCTGAAGTACTGGGTAAGTAGTAGGTAAGAATGGTGTAACAAAAAGTATCAAGGGATAAATTACTGAGTACTTACAGCTTAAGTATTAGCATATCTGGCAATCAGATGTCCCTTTTATGTGTCCTGTCAAATGTGTTGCCCTCCACTGTGCTGTTAGGCTTTTAGACCAATAATGTTGTTGTAGTAGGATATGAACCTATGACCAATGCTGTAGTTAGTTGGCTTGTTGCAGTGGGTGTGTGTATTGGGAAAAGTAAGAACTGATTCAATGATGGTTGTGATCTGTGATCCAGAACACAATCTGGAATCTATATTGTGTCTGTGACCACATTGCCTTGGCGGCGGTCTGTGCTCTCCAAGTCCAGAGCTGGTTTACTGTAATGAAAGCCCCCAGAACATTCTATCAGGACTGAGGTTCACGCTCACATGCTCTTTCTGGTCAGGGAGACCACAGCTGGATTTAGGCTGTGGAGTTTTGTTTCTGTGTTTGTTATCTCACTGTCTCTCGATCTTGAGTACTGTGTGCATGCGTTTTGTGTGTTTGTCTGTCTCTGCCTCTGTGTGTGTGTGTGTGTGTGTGTGTGTGTGTGTGTGTGTGTGTGTGTGTGTGTAGATACATCAGCTCAAGCAAGCGATCCTTGTCATGACTATACGGTGCTGAATGACAATTGGAGGTCCGTGACCAATGAACTCTCAGGAGAGCCCAAGTGTGATGCGGTGGCAACCCACATCAGCTGGCAGGGCTGGTACAGGATGTACTACCAGGTAGGCATATTGAGGGGGCGCCATATTGCCTCTTTACCTCTATTCATATTACATTATTATTATTTCATATTATTATTATTTTATTAATTATGTCATATTACCACTCACTGTAAAACTAGAGGTGACAGAGCTGTTTCTGTTTCTGCTCCCCAGCTTTGGAATCTCCCCTCCCACATTAGGTCCATCCATACAATTGGTCTTTTTAAATCAAAGTTGAAATCACTTCTTTTTTCTCTTTTTTTTTCTCTTTTTCTTCTTTTAGCCTTTACTACTCCCTGACTCTTTTCTTCTTTTATTTTCTTATTATTTTTGTTTGTTTTATTTTAATTGATAATTTGCACATTCTTCTTCTTCTTATTATTATTATTATTTTTATGCATCTTTAGGGTGATACCAAAATAAATACAGATAGGGATATAGGGGGGGGGGGGGCATATTGCATCTTTAGAGTGATACCAAAGTACAGTTATTGCTGAATAGCAATAATATATACTATGGTGTAGTTATTGCTAAACAGCATGAACTGATATAATTTGATGTGCAATATCACCCATTCTTATTACCAGGCTGTGAGCGTCCGCATGCCTGAAACCTGTGTGTCCCCATACCACTGTGGCACCAACGGCCCTCTGTGGCTAATGGGATCCCACCCCAGCCCAGCAGATGGCGTGGTCACCAGGGGAGGTGTGTGGATCGTGGGACGGGGACTGCTGCTACACCAGAGGTATAGATAGAGTCGTATCCATCCGCGTGAAAGCCTGCCCAGGGGACTACTTTGTTTATGAGCTTGTGGCGCCTTCGTACTGCTTTGGATACTGTGCAGGTAATTTTGGATCATTGCTGTGTGTTTGTGGTCATTGTAAGTTCAATGCAGGTGATATTGCATATCCATTGTCGTTTGGTTGTGTTTACTGTACTGTACAAAGTAAATTCAACACAAGGTGATCCAAAATAAAAAATTTTTTTACAGTATTCAAATAAATAATGTGGGGGTGGGGGGTTTGGACAGCGCTACTGTAGGCTATCTTCATACAAAATAGTTTTCTCAATTAGGGTTAAGATAGTGCCTTCCAGGCAGCGCTGCCTACAAGGCACCACTCATCCAAATGTAGGGTTAGGGGATTGAGGGGGTTAGGGATAAGGTACTGCCTTAAGGTAGTGCCGTTGAGGGCTTGTCCTCTCATCAGTTCCAGGGATTTTGCAAACAAGAATTCTTTCTGCTTCAGCCTGTAGCCATTGAATGCATCACACTTGTTGATACATGGCACTTTCAGATTCTCCATTTTCAAATGGTGGAGGGCTCCATTATCAGCTTTAAATTTGAAATGACAGCCCGACATATCAAGGTGTGTGTGTGTGTGTGTGTGTGTGTGTGTGTGTGTGTGTGTGTGTGTGTGTGTGTGTGTGTGTGTGTGTGTGTGTGTGTGTGTAACCTGGCCATGTCTATAGAGCCCAGGACATACCAGCAGAAGCTTACACTGAAGATGGTTTTCCAGAGAGATCTCTCCCATGCCGAGATTGCCCAGTTTTCAGCACAGGTACACACACACACACACACACACACACACACACACACACACACACACACACACACAAACAAATGAAACTTTATATGAAGTGTAATTAATGTGAACAATAAAGTCTCATTAATGTTTATGATGTGTCGTAACTTCCATGACCATTCTATAACCTTTTACAGGTACTTTAAGGAGTTAATAATAGTAGTAATTATAACAATAATAATGTTAGACAAGTACATTCTAATTGTCTAATTGGTTCCTGCAGATCAGGGAGAAACTGATTCAGTTGGGCAACCAGAGTAACATCACTGTCAGGATGGTGTGATTGTGAAACATCAGCCGAGTCGGATTGCCCGCATGTCTGTCTCCAATGTGGTGGACTTACTGACTAGACGGACACATACTGTCTGAAGGAATTGCTGAAAATTTTGGACATCGACGGCAATGCTTACAATTGTTTGATTAAATAGTGTCCTTCACCATGTTTAGTGAAATGAGGTATAGGTTTGTAGCTTTGACACATTAGAGGAAAGTCAGGCGTAATTAGTGTTTAGAGCCAGTTCAAGTCAAGCTGATGCCCAAGAAAAAGTATTTAATACTAGTGTAGGAAATGTCTGAGAAGATGAAACATTTAAGACATAATGTTCAAAAATTCCTTTTTAGTCCTTATTAGTAGTGCTCATAAATGAATAACCGGGCATTCTAAAACTGGCTTTTAGAATCACATTCAATGCTGATGTACACTTGAAACTAGGAAAGTTGACTAAAAAGAGGAATAATCATATTTTGGGAATTGATATTAATGAGGAAAAATCTAACCTCTAACACACCCATTTTCTTGTGACTGAATACTGTATTGTGAGTAAATAAATGTTCTTCCTTAAACGCGTAAGTATACATACCCCTATGTTAAATTCCCATCCCATCTGTATTTTTAAAGGCCAGTTATTTTCGGATACCATTCAGGCTGTTCCTGTTCATAAAGTTCCCCAGGCAGTTGGAATTAAAATAGCCCATGATCACACAACCATCACGATTTCTCATGATTGGCTTGGACTATTTTACATTAGATCATCTTTCAATGCAAATCAACTAGCCTTTTGGCAAACTGAAAGAAAGCCAAACAAATCTCTTGGTATTGTGGGTAGAGCTTAGATCGGGCCCAAAAAATTTAGTCCGAACTTAATGAAGACTGAGCATGTTCTGCCTAAGCCCGGCCCGGCCCATAACATACACATGTGATAATGAGCCCGAAACCAATTTAAACCTGACATTAGACTATTATAGACTGCTTTTGTAACCTAACTGCGTGTTCAAAAACAATTCAGGTTCTTTGATTCACAGACATTTGTTTCAGTATGACATTATTGAAGCATATAATTGTCTAGCCTGTTGACTGTGTCTGAGTTGAGGTCTGTCTTTTTGCTGTCATATAGGCTACGCGTAGTAGGGTTCGTCAGCAGAAGCGGGAAAAATGAAAGATAGCTATAGGCTCATTAAAAGTTGCTTTTACAAAGACATCGCAGAAGACTCAAAGTTAAAATTTTGTTACAGTCAACTTAGGCTAGTTCTACATCTGTCTGCTGTCAAATATATTAACATAATTTATACCCTGGTCCTTGGATACACCTCTCTGCACAGTGTTGAATTTTTTTACTGTGTTACTGTGCCATAAAACATTCAACTTTGTTGGATATCACATCTTATACCGTAGCACCATAGGCTTATAAAAAATAGCCTAGCTATCACAACAATTGCAAAATATCATGCAGCATGATGACAGGAAGTCAAACGCTAAGAAACTTGATATGAATCATTTATCTTTTCAGAGGGATGTGCAACCACATTTTGCAATTCACTGTCATTAATTTAGTTTTTTAAATGCAGTCTTTGGGATGCAGACATTCCAAAAACTGAATGACACAATGTCATAAACATAAATGAAGACTTGTTCATTGTTTATGTTAAATGTTGTGACATGTTTATAACAGGCATGTAGACCCTTTCAAGTAAAGTGTTAACCTGAACTGCAGAAACATCTGACTTATCTTTCCACTGTGGTCTAATGTCCGTAACAGAATGTCGTCACTCATGTTGTACAGAGTTGCTTGCCACTGCTGATATACAGTCTATGGCTGATAGTGCATCACTACTTTTGCAACTATGGGCCCATGACCTACAGCATAGCAACACATGACCAGTTTCCTTGTGACTAGTTTGAAGGTAATCTTAGCCGAATTAATTGTAAAATAACCTACAACACTGTACCATTGAGTAAACTCAGCTGACTGAGACACATGAGTGTATGCTGGAAGTTAAATGTGGGGATTTGATTGGTGGGCCATATTAATAATGACACCAATACAAGAATCTGTGATCCGCATTTTGAAGACTTAAATGGCAAATGGCTGAGAATTCAATCAAATTATTCCTAGAGATGGCGCATTTTTCATCCTGACATTATTGTGGTATACACAAAATAAATGTTGAAATGCGTTTGACTGATGCCATTATTTTTCAGAAGTCACAATTCGTCCTCCCATATCTAAGCCTGGACTAAACCAAAAAAAATTTACACCAATTATTTGCAGCACTATAAGAGGGTGAGGTAATTTAGCAAATTTAAGACTTAATGCAAAATACACTGGCATGTTCTATGCCTTTATTTTTGTACATAGAAAGAGTACAATCATCTATGAGAAACAGGGGCAAGGAAAAACTCCCTACACTTTGCTAATAATTCATTTCTAGGAAGAAACCTTGGGCAGATCCACGACTCATGGACTCAGCTTACCTGCCTGAGGCCTAATAAAGTATCTGTAATGTTAGTATGTCAGTTTATTTCACACACACAGTGTGTGCAGTTGTGTCATAGCTTAATATCAGATTATACTGTGAGAGAACATCAACGATGAGCTGTGAACTATTAACCCCTACAGCAGGGGTGGCCAACCAGTCGGAGACCAAGAGCCACCTATCTGACTATGTTACAGCAAAGAGCCACATCGGCACATGGGCACATGAACCTGTTACTACTACTACTACTACATTACCCATCCTTCTGACACACACACACACACACACACACACACACACACACACACACACACACACACACACCACACAACAAAACAAAATCACTGTATTAAATGTAAGGGAAGTGAACACGCACATAAACACACACACACAAACGCAAACTTGGACATGATTGTAAGAGCCGCATGACTCCAGGCAAAGAGCCGCATGCGGCTCTGGAGCCACAGGTTGGCCACCCCTGCCCTACAAGTTAATCATACATGCTGACCTGGAGCTGCGGTTGAAAATGTCATACAGTGTATGCCCAGCTTTAGATGTTCTTTTCCTTCAGCTTTCATTAACTAACATAAAGATATTTTCTAAATGACACATATTATGTCCAATTATTATTTGTACAACAAAACCAATATTCACACATCCCCTAGGCCTGTACACAAAATAAATATATTAGACATATATTTTGAGGAAGCTATGGCAATATATGTCAGAAGAATATAGTTTTATAAATATATTTATAAAACTATTTAAATTATATTTCTTTTGCGTATGGGGCCTGGATTAAAGGAAGTAAGCAGTAGCAGTTTGGTCTGAGTGAATGAATTGGACGATTCTAGCTGGCAGTCTCTTTGTTCTTGTTGTTCATGTGAGGAAGTGGTCACAAGTCCTTTCTCCTCCACACTGTTCATGGTGTCTGTGCTAAAATTAAGCTGGTTAGAATAAACGCTACATTCAGCACTTTTTTTTTTAGGAATACAATGTAAAGTTGACAGCATTGCATCACAAAAAACTATTTTACATTATGGGCAGGTTTTCTTTAAACCTGACAGATTTTCACTTTCACTTTTAAAATAGGTGAATAAATACACATTCCTTGCCCTAAAATAACATACCAAATGGGATTTTGAATATTAACATTGATAACAACGTCTGGGAACATGCGTCTGATGTAGGATGGCATTCTTGAAGACTGGGAACAGTACACGTCTGATGCAGGATGGCATTCTAGAAGACTGTATGCAGCTGATTTTGGATGGCATTCTGGAAGCGTCTGATGCAGGATGCTATTCTTGAAGTCTGGGAACAGCGTGTCTGATGTTGGATGGCATTGTAAAAGTCTGGGAGCAGTATGCATCTGATGTTGGATGGCATTCTGGAAGCCTCTGATGTTGGATGGCATTCTAGAAGTCTGGGAACAGCATGCGTCTGATGCAACATGGCATTCTATTTCTCTCCTTTTTTGGTTTCTTTGTGCCTCCTGCTTGTCTCTGCTGAGCATAGAAAGCATGTGTGGATGCGTGTGTGTGTGTAAAACTCACCCAGGACCTAAGATCATTATTTTGGTCCTCCCCTCCTTCCAGAACTACTTCAGCCGAAGACCTCTGTGGATGTCTTGGATACAATTGGGACAGTAGAGGACAGACAGTCTTCATCTCTGTAACAGACACCTGACACAACTCACATACATAATGCACAAACATGGGTAACACTTTATTTCAAGGTACCGTCATAAGACTAACATGACAGTCATTAACCATGACATGACGTTGTCATGAATCTGTCATGAGCGTTATAAACCTGTCAAGACTTCTGACATAACCAAACCCTAACCCTAACCATCACAAATACCGGGTGACACTTAATGACAGAAGTCATGACCGGTGTATAAAGTTTATGACAAATTCATGACAACATCATGTCATAGTTAATTATGTTGTTTGATTATTTAATTTAATTATTTAATTATGATGGTACCTTCAAATAAAGTGTAACCAAAACATGAAATACATGAAGTTATTTTCTCTTTATCTTTTAGACTGATGCGTTTCCCAAAAGCATAGTTGCTAAATTAGTTAGCAACTTTGATGGTTTCAATGCAATTTTTGAATGCCAACCAAGATGGTTACTGGTTACTGGTTACTTAAGTTCAGCTACTCAGTTGTGAATCAGAATGCGCCTGAGTTCAGCTACTCACCTAGCCTGGGAGTTCCCATGCTCCTTTGCACGCTTATTTCATTGCACTCTGCAGAGCAGCATGGTGACCATGGCCGTTTTTCTCGCCTGCTTTCGGTATCCAATCGCAGAACAAAAAGGGATTTGTACGGCCCTCGATTGCATTTTACGTCACGTGGTGGCTCTGGTATTGGCTCCGAGGTGTACAGACGCTATGATAGACATTCGTAGCGCCCAATAAACGGCTATAATTGCAATTGTAAACGATGCTTCCGCTACGAGAAATGCAATAGGTAGGTCCCCAGACTAAATATCACTTGTGATTTTAGTTTGCCATTCGCCAGGCTACTACTCACCTGCAAATCAGAATACACTTAAGTTCAGCTACTCACCTGCGAATCAGAATACACTTAAACTACTAACCTCTGGACAGTAATAAACCTACGCTACTCACCTGCGAATCAGAATACACCTAATTTCAGCTCCTCACCTGTGAATTAGAATACACCCGAGTTCAGCTCCTCACCTGTGAATTAGAATACACCTGAGTTCAGCTACTTAGCCGTGAATTAGAATACACCTGAGTTCAGCTACTCACCCATGAGCAATAATACATGTAAGCTAAGCTACTCACTGGTGAATCAGAATACACCTTAGTTCAGCTACTCACCTGTGTATCAGAATACACCTTAGTTCAGCTACTCACCTGCGAATTAGAATACACCTGAGTTCAGCTACTCACCAGTGAAACAGAGTACACCTGTTTTTACATTTGTCCATACACCGTAACTATACAAATATCCACAAAGAGGTTATAGCCTATAGAATTTAGGACTGAATCTTTAAATATTATTGTGGTTAGTATCTAATTAAATTATTGTAATGAAAACATTTTTATGGCCCTGAATTTAAACAGCCTCCTCTAATAGACATACCTAATATTAGCTTCGACTCTGTGTCGACTAATCTTGACTTTTCAAAGACTCTGTCTCAACATGTCATTACTAATAAATGTCATACAGCTAGTCAACATACTAGGCTACAGCATTAGAGAAGTTAGCAAACTTAGCTAGACCAATGCAGACTGCTAATTTGCCCTTTCCCCTCAGTTATAGCCTACTAATTCAGATGATAGTACTGATGACAATAGTCTCAAAAGATCCCAGACATAGGCTACAGTTATCCTACCTGTCCAGTAGAAATAGGGCCACAAAATCACCACTTGTCAGCCCTGAGTAAATGCAGCAGTGATGGTCTCTCAGGTCTTGGGTCACTCCGCATCAGCCATTTTCCTGACGGTACTGTAGTTCTTCCACTTCTGATGCTGTCTTTATATTACAGCATTTTATTGAGAACTCTAAGCATATGTCTGATGCATGAAGAAGGTACTATGAACAGGGGTAAGGGTGGCGGTTTCATGGCAAATTGTAAGATGTATCACCATCCAAGCAATTTATTTGTGGATTTATTTCGTTGTTACCTCCGCCAAGCATGTTATTTGTTCGCAGTGATGTGTCAAACGATGATATTTGAAGCAGATCAGATGTTCACGATGAAACCGATGAAATTCGAAACAGATCAGATGTTCATGATGAAACCGATGACATTTGAAGCAGAACAGATGTTCACGACGAAACCGATGACATTTGAAGCAGATCAGATGTGTGTTGACAATGGAAGCAATGACATTTGAGGCAGATCAGAGGTGTGTGTAATGGATGCCAACTAGCCTAAATCCTCACACCGCTAGCCTTAAAGGAGAGTGCTGTTGTGATAAGGACCAAAAGTATATTGCAACATCAGAGGACACTTTGAGCCTTTCTATGGTTTGGCCATTAACACCTAGCTTGAAGCTCCGATAGCTTCAACTAGCAAGCAGTCTTCTCCAGCCAGTACAAATCAAAAACGTTTGAACTTTTTACGATGTCGCAATATACAGTCCTTATCACACTGTATCTCTATTTTAAGAACGCTTCTAACCACTGATTGAAATCTGTGAACGTGTTCACAACTTGCGTAAGTAATATGATAGGTATGATTTCACTTCAAAGTGTTAAAGGGGAAGAAAGCCATATAACATAATAATAACATGTAAAGAAGGATTAATATTAACATAATAACAAACATAATAGTAACAATAAGTAACATAATAATATCATGTAAAGAAGGATTGCACTGTAGGGTGGGTGAAGAACTCATTTTGGTGGTGGCGGAGTGCCTCTTGTAACTGCTAAAATAGCCTAGACCTTATGCGTAAAACTGTCATATCACAACTATTCAGAATGTGTGTGTGTGTGTGTGTGTGTGTGTGTGCACTGAGAGAAAATCACCTGGCTGTGCTGGTGGTGGTTGCGTGGCTCTCATACCTGCAAACAGACTTTATGAGAACATTGCTATAGAGTTGACAAGTCTCCATCATTTAGCAGTTATATATAAGTTACTATATAACATAGACCTGGAAATAAGTAAATGATGCTCACAGTAGAAGCTGCCTAACTGGGGTGTGGTAGCAAAGGCCCATCGTCCAATGACATTAATATTACTGGATGTGTTTAAGTTGACAACATCAACAGTGTTGTTTGGGTAGCAGGTGCGGAGAGACCCATAGTGGGTTGACTCAGTGTCATATCCAATCTGAGGAGAGAGATTGGAATAATCATAAT